>CABHPH010161886.1:0-40424 GCA_902168325.1 Peromyscus nudipes | reverse complement strand
CCCCAAGATCCTGAATAATCATCACTCCTCCATACAGAATTGCAAGGAAACTTAGCTGTATAAAAACCCAACAACAGAAGCAGGAAACAAAAGAGCTGTCATGAAGAATCGCATAGAACCCTGAAGTTGTGCTTTCATAACTGAATAAATAACTCCTTGAGCAATAATGTGTTTGCAAGCTGTTAATTAGCAGCATAATTAATTTCTGTAGATTATAAATAACGGCACAAAGTGGCATTCCCAGGAGAGCCAATGAAAAATTACCTAGACCATTTTAAGAACCTGAAATACTCCGCAGTGTAACAGATTTAAATGGCCTCCTGAGTGGGAGTGGGTTGTTTTCCTTTGTCTGCTACGCGTTTAAAAGGAATAAGCTTGTATCTAAAGTCAAAACTTTATTGGTGAGAAGCAGCCGTTTCATTAATCGCCCCTGTTCTCACTTATGCCTGACATGTTGAAAAGGAAAAAAAAGATCTGTTTATCCCTGCTTCACACAAACAGCCGAGTAAGTAGATTATTCCCAACAGAAGCTCTTCCGCACGCTAAGCTCAGAGCAATCATTCACTGCTCTAAATGAGCAGTTACTTAAAATGTTAAGAAGGGATGCTAATTAGCTCAAGGAAGAGCCTGCCAAGTATTTAATTTTCAGAAAATGAAATGAAGACAGGCAAGTACTGTCACCTCTGTAACCTGAGAACCATTGCTTTGTGCCCAGCCACTGGGGCTTCCAGTGTCCCCAGCCAGGATTGCCACGGCAGATGCATTGAGAACAAGGGATCATCTCTTGGTTCAGAGTAAGCATAAGCAAGCGTGCCTTTAGAGGTTGGGGGTGGGGGCAGAGGAGAGTCTGAACTTTATTTGTAACCTGGAATCTTTTTCTTTCTGAAAGAACTTGAGTGACTTATCAAAAGATTAAAAAAAAAAAAGTAATTTTAGATAAAAGAGAAAAAGAACCAAAGAAAGTCCAGGGTCCGTAGAGGTGAAAGGGAAGCTGATCCAAGGAAATGGGACAGCTATCCTAGTAACAGTTAATAGATGCTGTGGCTTCGTACCACTGGTACTGAGCTTCCTGGTAGCCAAGGGGAGAATGACACAGAGCTGAAGTGCTCATGTCTGAGTCAGGAACAGTGAGAGGCTGTGCACAGTGCCATGTGGTTAAACAAGCAGATGGACAAGGCTTCAGGTTGATGTCTCTATATTCAAAACTTGTGATCCAGATGAGCTACTCAACCCATCAAATCAACCAACACAGGACTTCATTGTGGTAATTGTGATATAGCTTAAGATTCACTGGAAATCGTCAGTCTAGGTATGATGTACGTCTATCATGCTAGCACTAAGGGAGGCTGAAGAAGAAGGACTGGGAGTTCAAGGTCAGCTTGGGCTATATGGCAAGATCTTAATTCAACATGCCTCTGCCTCCAAAAGTGGTTATCAGAACTAGGTTTCCACCTGGCTTTCCCTAGCAATGATGTCTTGCACACACTAATGTGTCATCACCATCAGAAACTGACACAGTACCACATTACCCAGAAAACTGTGAGCTGAGTTCAGATTTCAGTAGTCACTCTTGTGGCCTTTTAGACTACACACATATGGACTACTACTAACAGCCCTAGAGTTTGGGGACCACATAACATAGTGGAGATGACCCACTTCATATCTTATTAGCAGTGACCAAGTCACATGCATTCAATAAATGGCGGCGACCACCATCCTCTTTAGTATACGAACCAATGAGGAGAGAGTTCCTAACTACAGAAGAGCCACAGTGCTTCCTAGACAGGAGTCCAGGCACATCTTTGATGATCAGCCCAGCCTCCCAGTGAGAAGAGTATTGGGCAGGTATGATGGGGCTGGAGTAGAATAAAGGGTCTATTGAAGAAAGAAAACTCTCGGGCTGGTCATTTAACAGTAATTCACATGATAAAATGGAGACTTGAAGTGTCTTCGCTTCTGTTTCAGACAGTGGTTTCTTTCTTGCATCCCTAGCCACTCAGCAAGTCAAAGCTCCTTTCTCATCCTCTGGTAGAAAAAGAACAAAAGCCTAACTATATACACGATGCTTCTCTAAGGTCCCAGCCAAGGCTGCAGAGGAGCAGGCTGTGACTTCACAGTTGTATTGTTTCTTCTTGTCCACATTTGAACATTGCAGCAACCGGTCGTGTAACTGTGCTGAATTTAGTTCCCCACTGCTAAGCTCTTGTCATGTGTGGGCATCTCATGATGCTTGTATGGCACCACAGGAGGCACAACACTTTAAAAGAGGCAGCTCTTACCCCAAAGCAGCTTACAGTCCAGTGAAGCCTCAGTGAGGACATACATTGTAATATTAATATCCATCAAATTCAACCTTGGAGTAATCACTGTCGCAGGCACAATAAAGAAACTATGAATGAATGTCTACTCTAGGAGTTATTGTCCTGAATCTTCTGATATTACCAGAGTAAAGGGGAAACATTATTCACTCAGCAAACATTTGTTGAGCACTTCTTTGCTAAGTACTGTTCTATGTCCTGTGGGCACAGCATTGAATTAAGATAGGCAGATTCTTCTTGGAATGGAGTTTGCCTACCAGTAGGAGAGGGATATGGAAAAATGAAGAAACGATGAAGAAAACATGAGTAAGCAGCTGGTGGGAGATAGGATGCTACTGGAAGGGCCTAAACGAGGAAGAAGGCTCTGCGGGCGCAGTGCTGGGTCCTGACCTCTGTGAGGGAGAAGCGTCTGATTCTGCACAGTTATGGGGAAAGCAGGAAAGCTAAGGGGAACCAAGAGACAAAAAGGCTCCAATGCGAATCTATGTGACAAGAAAGTGTGCTAAGAAAAGCAAGTATAACGTGAGCATGTCATATACATATGGGGACTGGAAGGGATGGATGCCCCGGTGCATATGACAGGAAGTCCAGGACAGATGACTCCAAGTGAGGAGAAAGGACTTCCTGGAAGAGGAGGTTTATGTGGCTTGATGGACAAAATCTCTCAGATAAGTAACTACAGAGGTTTTCTCCTGAGAACTGAAATGAATGTAAAGCTTCCCTGAAGGGGGCTTTGTGAGGACACATGTAAAGAAAGGGGTGGAAAGATAGTGAGGCTCATTAATGAGGCTAAGGAAGGTGTGTGAACATCTGTTAGCAGAGGCCTGAGAGATATTATCCCTATCTGTTACTTACAGCTCTTAGTATTATAATATTTAATAACGAGCATTTATTAAGAGCTTGCCACATGTCAAGCAAGTTAAATAGTTTATAGTTAATAGTTAAACAGCTTCTCATTATTGTCTGGAGTTTATTCTGCAGCTGAAGAAACCTGGGCTCAAAGATCTTCAGTAATTTGTTTAAGGTGACATAATTAAGTGGCTGAGCCAGGAAACGAACTCGCATCTGGTCTATCTGACCTCCAGGTCCATGGTGTGTTACATGAAGCCCTCTCAGAGACAAGCTGTTGAGTTTGCATCCTCAAGCCTTTCTCTCTGATAGCCCAGAGCATATGGCAGAGGCTGATTAAAGTGCCTGGAACAGGGAAGAAACATCACATGCATTAGATATGTTTCATGTCCTCATCAGCAACAAGGATACCTCACATCTCTACCATCATCTTGCTGAGTATCAACCATAGTGATGCTGGGGCTGGAGTATGCCAGAGGAGAAGCAGCCTGTACTTGGTACAGGACATGGGCATACTAAGCGGCTAGTATTTTGGCAGTCAAGAATGTTACTGAACACTCCTCCCTGCTGAACGTCAGGGCTTAGCCACACAGCCCGCTAGCATGTTGCATCTCTTGTACCCTTTGTGATCTCATAGCTGCCTGGGAGCCTTGGCTCGCTGCCACTGCCCAGTGTCATGAATGCCCTGGAAGATCCAAATTCAAACATTTGAAGTCTGGTTTCTATTTGCCATGCATTGCACCATGAAAAGTTGAAAAATTCCAAATCAGATCATGGGTGTCATGGGATATCACCTGTATGCACTCCCCCACCCCACCACCCCAGCTCATGGCCCTGGAGCAAGCTTTCTCAGGTTACAGAAAACAGGTTCCCAAACATACTAATCACATGACAAAAAAACATCTTCAGATAAGACATGGCAGCTGCCCTCACAACTATCATTGTTCCTGTTCTTACGTGGAAGCGACTGATAAGAAATTAAAGGTAAGGAGAATAGGACTGTGGCTTTCTTCACGAGGGTCACAGTGCCTGCTTGGCATCACTCAGACTCCAGCCCCAGCTGGAGCCGTGATGTTGGCTTTCTATCTTGTATACCAGTGCAATTGTTCATAAAGCAAACTGGCCAAGGGAATTCAGCTGCAGCCCACTCAAGAGATCTGGGTTCTGTTCTGAGACAGCGATGTGGAAAGCAGAAGGCACAGCACCTCGGGTAACACGGTACCTCAGTTAACATTTACTGCTGCACTCAATCAAGTGAATGTCCTGGACTCTGCTGCTGCCTTCTTTTGTATTAGACAGCCTAGCTCTGCCTCCAGGATTCATCTTTTTCATCTGTAGATGAAGTTACTTATAGAGTTATATTGCATTCATCTCAATTATTAGCTTGAATTTATCTTTACAAGGCAATTAATGCTGGAAAATTAGAAGTTGTACCTAGGCTCCAAATCAAAGATTTCTGTGATTGATTGGTGATGTCTGCCAGGGATGGAAGAAGAACGAGTATGCACACACATGTGTAACAATCATGTTGTTTTCTAGTTTTCTAAGTTTTGGCTGTACCAAATGTCCTCTGATTATGTATCATCAACCTATTATATATGCAAGAATCAGGCTGAAGCATTTCTTTAGTGTGTGCATCAGTATGGTGATCATTATATTTAAGAATAGCATGTTGTTATGGCAACTGAACAATACGAGACAGACTGACAATAGCCACTGCTTGGCTGCTGAGGCAGGGAGTGGGCCAGGCTCTCACAGCCATCTAAATCAGTTTGCCTGTGTCTCTGGTCTTCTTGCCCACTGTACAGACTGCAAAGGCATTGTATCTCCCAGGGATTAAAGACCAGACCTCTCCATGGTATAGGCGATGAGAAGCCTGCATCATGGCTAAAAGCCACGAATAGCATGGAAGAACAGAAAAGGAGGGTGGTGATTACCTTCATCAGGCAGATTCACTCTGACATCACTATTATTTAAAGGCACAGGCTTCTTTTTCCCATGCTATTATGTTTGAAATGAACAACACTTTTATCTTCTCTGGTGGTTTTCCCCATTTTCCCTTTCTTTCCTTTTCGTTTCTGAGGGGGACAATTCTTTGCATATATGCTATGTATGGAGGGAGGGGTTACAAATTTCTAAATTAGTTAATTTTTATTGTTATTAGCAAATATCCAACAAGTTAAGGCAAGAAGCGTTTGTTTGGACTTCCAGTTTAAGGGGATGGTCCATCATGCAGGAGAAGTCATGGCAGCAGAAGCTTGGAGCAGCTGGTCATGCTGCATCCCCAGTCAGGGAGCAGAGATGAATGAATTCTGGTGCTTTGCTCCCTTTCTTTTTATTCACTCCGAGACCCTAGTGTGGGGGGCGGTACCAGCTACATCACGTCTTCCTGTGGGTCTTCCCCGTTCAGACAAACATTTCTGCAAACACTGCCATAGACACCCCATGTGCGTATTTCCATGGTGATTTTAAATCCAGTCAAACTCACAATCAATATCCACCATCACAATTTCTAGCAAACTGACAGGCTCTCCACTCTTTGCAATGCCACGTTCTATTGTTTGAGGGCAAAAGTTTACAGACACAAACGCTTCCTATTCTATTACAGAAATTAACTACTTATCACACACATGCACAGTTATTGCAGATTTTCCTAAAATAAAATTTACCGTGCGATTTTTGATTGTGTAGTATATATAAATCAAATTAATAATAAAAATACAGTGGTGCCATAGAAAAGAATGTATGTAATCCTGTTTGGTGAAGAAGACTCTGAATGGCCAAGAAGTATATGAAAAAAATGTTTAACATCAGTGCTCGTCAGGAGCACTTCCAACTCAAGACCAAACGCAAACTCGTGAGTACATTAGCACTCAGCATTGGTAACATGCCAAGAGTGAGGAAAGGAGGCTCACACACTACTGGAAAAATCATCTCAGCCTTTGAAAGGCAATGTGGTAACACTCATTTTGAGTGAAATGCAGATGTTTTGATCCCTAAATTTATTTCTTGGGAATCTGGCTTATTATGAAAAAAAAATGCAACAGCATCCAATAATACCTTTATTCTAGCATGATTGGTACTGAACAGAATTAGAAAAGAAGAAAGCAAAGAAACAAATCCAAATGAATATCAAGTAATGAAGGAATATCTAGATGAGACCTGATGGATCCATCCCTCAGGTTTTTCAGTCAGTGAAAGTCATGAATTAAATTTTTATCATTTATCTTTAGAAGATGCTACAATGTACATGGTTACAATGTTGTGAGAAAAGCTGCACCCTGGGGGAGGTATGTAGTTGATACTGTTTCTATAATAGTGCCAATTGAAATGTAATTCTAAGTAGTATGTTGCTGGCTGTAGATATTTGTTTGATCATGAAGAACTAGATAGAAAGAGAAACATTCAACCCTTAATTTTTCCTGCTAGTGTGTGTAATGGAGAAATAAAATGTGGATAGAGAACGAGAGACAAAGAGGACTGTTAATAAGATGCAATCATAGAAAACTGAGAAAATGTTCATAATAAAATAGTATACATTATTCTACTTAGGGAAAAATGTCCATGTGTGTACTCAAAAGAGAACATGCATGAAAACATGCTGACATGAAGACCAAGATCACCCGCACATGGTGTGACTTTAGGTGATGTCCATATTTGTTGTGTTGATTTGTTTTTTTTCGTGGTGTGGACAGATAGCGTTGTCGAAACTGTTCAACTTTTCTCCGTCTCTGGACTCTGTCTTTCTTCAGCTGGTCTCATTCTCAGTTAACTGTTCCTCAGGTGCCACTGGAAAAGGCAAGCTATCCCAGACTTACATTCTGTCACGTCTGCAAAGAAAGTGCGAGAAAAGTCCCCAAACGTTCTCATTGCCCAACTTTGTATAGCAGCCCATTCTTCATTTAATTACTCCTGCCCTTGCTATGGAATTTGCCCATTGGCCAGGCTCGAGTCACGTGCTGAAACTTCTTGGACTGAGAGCGAGAGAGAGCAGTTTTCCAAAAGAAAGAGCATAAGCAAATTATAGGAGGCTTCACTGGAATGTTCTAGCAGGAGAGGAGGAAAGAGTTGATCAAGAACATTAAATATTATGGTGACAAAAATGATAAAGTTTGAGGACTAAGCATAGGGTGAGCGAACCAGAGAGCAGGAAGGGATTACCAAAGAGGTATTACAGCCGAGATCAAAGTTCCGATTTGAGTGTTTGCCCTTCTCCACCCACAGATGAGCGCTTTAGCAGCTGACAATGAATCCACTCGGATACAGTATATGACATGATGTTGATTTAACATCTAGAAGATCTGGAAAACCAAATACAGATGCTTCACAAGAGGAGAAATGTCCAATGGCTTCATTTTTTTTTTCCAGCTGGAACTCATCTTCTGTCACTGGTTTTATCTCAGTACCCATGGAGCTAGGGAATGAACAAGATAAAGGTTGCAAAAACTACCACAAAAGAGAGCCATGCCTACCCCATGCTTGTCAGGAGAGCCATGGAATGCTTGCTAATGCTTCAAATTCAATTTAATGCAGATGGATGTATGGATTTCCTTAATGGAATAAGATTACTTGTAGGATCATAAGAGCTGCAGAGTGTGAGGAATGTTCCCCTAGCTTTGTGATTCTACTATAAGGAAGGGATTGAGCAGTAGAGGGTAAGCCATTCTGCATTTGTGTGGTATGTGTGTGTGTGCGCGCGCATGTATGACATTCTACCCTGTCAATTACACAACGCCATCCCTACTCCTGGTGTTTTACTTAAACCCAGAAAATAAGAATGGCATTAATAATATGATCTTGCATAATAAAATAGAAGCAGATTCTTAAAAAGCTAAAAATGAGTCAAAGAGAGGGCTCAGCATGTGAAGACACTTGTTGCCAGGCCTGCTGACTTGAGTTCATTCAATCCCTAGAAACTATATGGTGAAAGGAGAGAACCAACTCTGGAAAGTTGTCTTCTGAGTTCCACAAGTGCACTATAACACATTTCCTTTCTACACCCCGATAAATAAATATATATAAGAAGTAAATAAACAGGGAACAAGCTAACAGTTCTAGTGAGCTAGTCCTCACATCCAAATAGAAGGTTCAAATTTCTGTAGTCATTATATCCACCTCCAAAATATATTTATGTAGTTTTAATTTTATTTTGATATCTACCTTCTATAGTGCAATTGTATAAATATGTGTGTGTGTGTGTGTGTGTGTGTGTGTGTGTATACACTAGGGATTGATTCCAGGGCTTTGTACACTAGGGAAGCACTCTACACTGAACTCCATTCCCAGACCCCTATAGCATAATTGTAAAGGAAATTACCATGAACTTCGGACAGGCAATAGATGATATAGAAAAAGAAAATCAAGTTAGTTGGCATAAATAGACATCTACATACCTGAAGATAGTATAGGTAACATCTTTAGTCTTTGCTGCAATGACATTTTCTTCCACATCTCAGAGTATAGTCTCCTGCCTCCATCAGAAACCAGCTCATTCGGCCCATGTGGTGGTCTTTCACTTGGACACATTTCTGCTTTGTTGATGTCACCAGTTTAGGTTTCTGTCATTTTCCATGTTTTTTATCATTGATAAAAGACTAAAGACTTCCTTCTCTTTTAAGTCGCAAAAGCAAGTCTCACCTAGTATTCAATGGATTGATTGTGTCCTTTGTAGATGAGTACATCCCTCTCTTGTGTATCAAGGTTCCTCAGCCAGCAAAGTCTAAAATATCAGAATTATGGAGGAAGGCTTTTAGGTTACTAGTTATGATGTCTTTCCCCCTAGTTCACTTGCAATCTGCCCGTGAGAGAGATGGCATCACCATATTGGTCTCTGGTGTGTTCAGAATAGGACAATTACCTACTCTTTCAAGATGCTACTTCTGACAGCTGATACTCTCTGGTAGGCCACTCCATTGTTTTGCAAGATGAACAACTTTTAGGTTATCGGGTAGATAGAATAATAAGGTATTATCATGAGCAATGGATCCTACCGTTTCTACTTTTCCTGTTCAGTGAAGAGGCAGTGTTGTGTGTGATGCTGTGACAGGAAGCAAGACATTTAGTCACTCTGATGCCTACTGGGACTGGAGCATATCGTGAATAAATAATGGAAAAGCATGGAGAGGATAAGTACTTTTTAGTGCAAATATCTGCCCCTCATGAAGGAACAGGTCCAGCGTAGTTCATTGCCACCACTTAGTGTCTGGTCCTCAGAAAATGATGCAGTTTCCTGGGCTCTCATACACTCAGAATAACATTGTTATTGAACCTCTACATCACTCCTGTCTTTGCTACCATGACCTCACATGGGAAATGATGATGGACATCCACAGATACGATTTGCACATGATCCTGAGAGTTTTCTGGATGATGAGGCCTTTTGTTGAACGTTCCCAAGGGCCATAAACACCTTCATATTCTAGACCCTCTTTGTTACTAATCCTCTAATCTCGCTTCTTAAATTCCGGAACTTGCATAATGAGAATGAAGGCTTAGAATTTTACACAGTGAACAACTCTCTTTTTCCCCATTGTCTTTGCAGGCCATCTTTGAATGAGGCTGCAATAGTAGAGCAATCCATTTTACACCAAAGCAGTATGTCAGCCTTGAACTTCCTGGTAGTGCAATGTGCTGGTCTCCATGCTGGGAGTGTGGGGCTCCTGCCAATAACCAATGTGTAAAGGATCTCCTTGAGCCCAATTCTATACATACTTCATCCATGTAATGAGATGTTGTTGCAGGGCTTTTAGATGCTGTATTGGTGGGTCCAACACCTCACACTCGGGTGCTTTGTGAGTGAGCTATTGTTTCAAGGGAGATGAACTTCTGTGGAGAGCATGGCTTTGTTACTAATCCTTAGGGATTGGAACTGTGACTCCCCGGATTTCCTCTTGCCTCAATCCTCATGTAGTACTCTGATCAACTACAATCAAACACTATCAAGCATCACAGGCTCAAAGGGATCAAAAAGGTCAACTGACTGAGCTGGGCCAGCTGAAGAGACTCCTCTTGCTCTGGGTATCCTTCTAAGCTGGCAGCTTTATGGGTTACTTAGACATTTCTCCTTGTGTTTTTAGATGATTGCAATGAAGCAAAATGCATTAGATAAATCAATATCTGTACATTAGGTGCCAGGGTCTGTATTGATTCATCCCACTGAAGAGAGCAGTCTTACTCTAGTGTGCTATAGCAAACATACCCAAGAACCAGTCGCTTCCACAGCAAACACTTGTTAATCATAGTCCTAGAGGTTGAGAAATCCAAGGTCAGGGGCTCTCAAATTCAGTGTCTGGTGAAAGCTTAATTTCTGGCTAGCAGACGTTCACCTCCTCACTGTTCATCTCCAGGAAGTCTGCTCACATGGCTCAGAGTACACATCCAAATTGTTTTCTTTTTTCATAAGGGCACAAATCTTACCATGTGGGCTTGTCTCATGGCATCATCTAAATTCAACTACCTTCCAAGACTCCACATCATAATGCTAATTAATCTACCTGAAGTCACATTTTTTTTTTTGGTTTTTTTTGAGACAGGGTTTCTCTGTGTAGCTTTGCGCCTTTCCTGGAGCTCACTTGGTAGCCCAGGCTGGCCTCGAACTCACAGAGATCCGCCTGCCTCTGCCTCCTGAGTGCTGGGATTAAAGGCGTGCGCCACCAATGCCCGGCCTGAAGTCACATTTTATATGAATTTGTTGGAAGAAAAGGAAAAAAGACATAATTTACAACATTTTACCATTGGTCTTTCAGCGTTCAATCTTTATTACATAAAAAATATACCCATTTTACCCCAACACTCCCCAGTAGATAACCTGTTCTAGCACTGTGTCTAGATGTTAAGTCCAGAATCCCATCTGAATGCCATATTACTCAAGTACAGCTGAGACTTGCAACACAATTTGCTGTCAGGCAAAATGCCTCTCCAACTGGGAGCTTATAAAAGCAAAGAAACCTTTGCTTCTAAGATGTAATAGTTGACCAGCAACATAACAAATACTCTCAGTCAGCCGGGCGTTGGTGGCGCACGCCTTTAATCCCAGCACTCAGGAGGCAGAGGCAGGCGGATCTCTGTGAGTTCGAGGCCAGCCTGGGCTACCAAGTGAGCTCCAGGAAAGGCACAAAGCTACACAGAGAAACCCTGTCTCGAAAAAACCAAAAAAAAAAAAATACTCTCAGTCAAAGGAAAGAAGTAAGAAGGGGGAAAAGGGGGAGATGGGTCCCAAGTAAGTGTAAATGTTCCCAAGGCACATCCCATTATACCTTAAAGAGTGAGACTAATTCTGTTTGGCTAATACCGAACCCATAGGGACATTGACAACACCCTGAGACTTTGTTGGATAGGGTTACATGTCTGTAGCTCTGCTGGGTTTCAGATTGTGATCCCAAGGCTCAGAGTGGCCCCCAACTAGCATCCCCTTAGGAACTGAGGTGATTACACAGGACTCTGTTAGGTCCACTGAAGTTAGGCTTGTGGTGATAGAGTCAGCCCTAAGGGTCTCTGAAATGCTTTCACAATTATTCTCTGGTTTAGAAGCAGAATCCACATTTGCACCCAGCCAAGTATCTACAGCTCAGTTCTATAAGATTTTTCTATATATTAAGAAACTCAATAGCCTTCCTTCATTCATCTCGCGTTCTCTGTTCCATTTAGGTCAAATGGGCAGTGTTTGCTCACAGCATCCTTTCTTTAGTCCTTCTCTGTTGTGTTGGCTGTTACAAGGCATGTCACAGCTGTGATCTTAAAGCTTCAGTCTCTCTCTCTCTCTCTCTCTCTCTCTCTCTCTCTCTCTCTCTCTCTCCAAAATTGGCAAGCTGAGACCTTCACAGATCTTAACTCCCTGTTTGCTCATTGGTTCCATCTTTGATTTCTCTCCTTGTGTCTCGCTATGGTCTGGGGGAAGCAAGCTGCTCTGTTAGCCCTTTTCATGGAAATCTCCTCAGCTAAATATTTAATTTCCCTCCATTCCACAACATACCAGGACACAAACACAGTTTCTTATATTCTATTCCACTTTATAACAACATCTGTCTTTCACCCACTGTCTAATAACATTCCCCATTTCCATCTGAGACCCCAACCAAACAGTCTTTACTGCCCATATTTCCACCACCATTATGTACAAGACCGTTCATGCATTCTCTGAGAGGAGAGAAACTTTCTCCTTTCCTTGATCCTCGCCAGAATCATCTCTTAAAACCCTTCTGATAACACTGTCAGTTTTTTCTAGTGTGTACACCAAAACCTTTGAAGTCCTTACCTATTACCAGGTTGCACTGATACTTCCATATTTTGGGGGTATTTCTAACTGTGGCTTTCTACTTCTTAGTGTCAATATTTGTATAATTGTGGTTCTCTAGAGAAACAGGACCACAGAAGCAATAAGAAATTATTATGGGTACATACAAATAGACAGCATCATTTGTTCATATGTATAAGGCATTGTATTCTATGTCACATACATAATAGTCTATGTATATTATATATATGCATATATATGTACACGTATACAATAAAGCACTAACCTGCCTTTGCATTGAATTGTTGCTGAGGAAGTATCAGGACCTGTCCTCTGTAGTCTAGGAACCCACAAAGGTCAATTGTATATATAACATGAAGGCCTGTGAACTAGATGGAGAGTGACACCACGTTCAACATGAAGGCCTGAGGACCAAGAGCACCAAAGACAGGAGGAAACTGGTACCCCAGCTCAAGGAGGCACGTAGGGAATCTCCCCTACTTTTACCTTTTGTTCTACTCAGACTCTCAGCAGATTACGATTCCCCTGCCCTCTGGAGGATAATCTGTTCTACTCAATATACCAAGTCCAATGTTAGGCTCTTTTGGAAACACTCAGCCCCACTCAGAAGCAATGCTTAGCTATGCGGACATCATGCGGTGCAATCAAGATTATATGTAAAGTTAACTTAGTCCACTTCTTGTCAATTTGGCACTTCCGCATATCTCATCAAACAGCACTTGGTCAACACATACAAACAGCAAGGTTGTAATCCCCATATGTCGTGGGGCAGTTCCTCTGAACTGAAACATTCCCTTCAGGAGGGAGGGCTAGGCTCAGGAGGTGAACAGATTACATGTTAGGGAGAACAGATACTTGGAAGAGTCTCAAAGGCCCCTTCCTGGCTTTAGACAAAGGAGAGAATGACTGTCAGGGTATAGGAAATTCTTATGAGCCACGCTGCAAAGGAGACTGTTTCGGTACTGCCTCTCAAAACTGCCTGCAAACTGTGTGAAGAGCTCCAGGGTTGCTGCTTTCCTGAGTTGTCACCAGTGTTCAGGTGGGCTTTTCAATGCAGCTGCTTTTGAGTCATTTCTGCTCCTTATATGAAATCCCCCACTCATAGTCCTGGTCTACCCCAATAAAAACTCACTGGTTCACCAAGCCAGACATGGGCACAATCGTCACTTTGAAAACTCACTGGTTCACCAAGCCAGACATGGGCACAATCGTCACTTTGGTCTGGTGTGAGTTCCTTTCCTGGAACGAACAGACATGTGTCTGCTGTGTCTCCCCAGGAGAAGTCTGTTACTCAAAAGCAACTTTATGCAACTAACATGTATACTGCTTTAAACACTTCCATCTCTTCTGCAACAGGGAAATGAAGTTGTTGAGTGATGTGTACTCTTCTTGGTTAACGCCTTACAGCTTAGATATTGTGATGCAGCAGTTACAACATCTATTGTGTTTGTTTTTCTGGAGAAGACTTACTGACACAGACTATATCTAGAATGGTAGCTGTAATTGAAATCAACACCTGATTATGCTTAGATTACTCACTGTAACTCTGAGATGAATCCAACCATCTCGTGCACAGATTAGCCTGCCAATGCAAATGGGACTATCATAGAGTTATCGAAAATTGATACATCTTGATTTGTTCAGGGGTTAGTACTGTCTGGGGTTTGCTAAGTTGTTTGTGTGTTTGTTTTGATAAGTTGTTTCTACACGGAAGAGAGCTATAGGAATTTTTCCGTAGGTATTTCCCCTGTAAGCCTCTTACTTAGAGGTATTTGGAGAGTATGTCTTCTATCATGAACTTGGGAAGTAGGAAAATAACCCAGTTGGAGGTCTGTATCTACATGGCTCATGCTGTATCTCATTTATTAGCCCCATCTAACAGTTGGTTCACAATTGTGTTATCATCTCCCAGAAATTGTGATAATTCTGAGTCATTTAGTACAATGACACCCCTGAAGTCTACATATCTTTTTTTTCCCCAGTGCATAGTTACCACACATGGGGTTATAATTTTCTTTGGAGAAGAATAGGAAGAAAGAACCAAGCAGTAACTTTTGTGATGTAATTGCAGGCTCTTTTTTTTTTTCTTTGAACAGTCTGAGTTTCGGTTAGTCGAGGGACTCTATTATGAGAACCAGACAGAGTCTCAGAATTGGATCAGAATGGTGATTTGTCACACTGACACAAATGAAGCTTCTGTTTATAAATCTAGAGATTGTTTTGATGCAGGCCAGGCTGGAGCTTGGGAACTACCTTAGGGACCCTGTGATCTGTTAGTCATTACTAGATTCCTGGGGATCAGCCAACCATAGAGCCTGTGACTGTGCTCATGCCACGGTCGCTTGGGGTCTTCTGCCACCACGGCAGCATCTTGCACGATTATGCTTAGGTTATAGAGTGCAGCAAAGGAGATGCTTTTTAAGCTTTCGTGCTTCTCTCATCAAAGTATTTCTCACTGCTTTGGTGAAGAGGGTATCATAGGGTATCATAGGTATCATAATCGACTTGCTCAAACACTGCTTATCTCTACAATGGTTCATCTTGATGGTCAACCTCATTGGACTGGAAGACATTCCCATGACTCAGAGATCAGAGAAACACTCCTGAGTGTATGAAGGGCATTTTTAGAGGAGATGGTGAAAGATATGGTCTGAATGAGGTTGACACCATCTAGTAGGTGACCGAGAGAGTGCCTCTGAAGAAGGTGTCTTACCCTAGCCCCTTGCTCTTTGTCCTCCCACCCCCTCTGCTTCCTGGCCACCATGAGGTGAAAAACTTGGTCCCGTTCTACCATAACAGTGAAGTTAGCCATCGAGTGAATCCTCTTTAAGTGTGAGTCAAAAATCTTCTTCCCATCTTTCAAATAATTTTCCTTAGTGTTTGTCATAGTGGTGACAATTCTAGTGGAATCCCTGCATCTTTGAGTCTTCTTTCTATGTTGTGAGAAGAAATTGTATCACCACCAAATGTATTTACAATAGCGCCCTACTGAGTCTAGGTTTTATTGCTCTTCTAGAACTGGTCTCAGCTGCTTAAGTGAACCCATCCATGTTAGAATCTTTGGGGAACATCTCTAAATTCACTTTCATTTAAAGTTGTATTACTTCCCCTTTGAGCCACAGTTTTCTCAAATATTTCCCCTAGTTTCATTGACTTAATTTAGTGAACACTTTCCACTCTTTCAATGTGTTCCTGTTTTTCAGATTCTCTACAGCTACGCCGTGTAGCATGTTGAGTTCTCACTTTGATTTTGTACCTAGAACCTTGTAAGAGTGATGCACAGAGGGAGGGGTCACTCTTGTGGTGGTAACTGCCTTAGAATTGTATTGTTTATTGCAAAGTACAGGGTCTGTTCATCAGACAGCCAAGGGGAGACTGCTGCTGTTCATCAAAGACCAGATTTGGAAGACTAGGGGTGTCTTAGTGTTCTATTGCTGTGAGGAGACATCCTGACCAAAGCAACTCTTATTAAAAAAGAAAGCACTTAATTGGGGTCTGCTTATAGCTTCATAGGTTTAGTCCATTATCAGCATGGTGGAAAGCATGATGGCAAGTGTGCAGGCATGCACACAGATGTGGTGCTGGAGAGGCAGCTGAGAGTTCCACATCTGGAGCCACAGGCAGCAGAGAGAGACACTGGGACTGATTTGGGCCTTTGAAACTTCAGAGCCCACCCCCAGTGATACACTTTCTCCATCGAGGCCATACTTACCCCAACAAGGCCACTCCTACTCCAGCAAAGCCACACCCCCTAATAGTGTCCCTCCCTAATGACCAAATATTCAAGTGTGTGAGCTATGGGGGCCATTCTTTTTTTAAACATATTTGCTTATTGATTCTTAGGGAATTTCACAACTTGTACCCCAATCCCACTTATTTCTCAGTCCTTCTGCATTCCCCCTTTTACCCTTATAGTGTCTCCCCAAAAGGAAATCTAAAAAAAAAATAATAAAAATAAGAAAGAAAAAATACAAATAAGAATATTAATTAATAAACAAACAAACAACAACAAAACCACTTTGCTCCTCTGTCTTTCCCACTTCTCCATCACCTCTTCATTTGTCTAAATGGCACTGGGAGCTGCTGTGTGTCATGCAGTAGACCCTTTTGTCCAAGCAGCTTTACTTGCAAATGCTCATTGTGTAATGTGTTGCTCAGGTTCAAGGTCTCTGGCTTCTGGTACACCATCAGTACTGGACTCCCACTGAAACTCCTGTTGGATAACCTGCAGTTGCCTTGAGTCACAGAGATCCTGTGGCTATGGTTCCTCAGGTCCAGTCCCTTCACATTCTCCAACACGTCATAGATGGGGTAGATGTTGCAGAGTGCCAAGTCAAAGCCCTGGATATGTGCCTGGGTGGTAGCTGAGTTGGTCAGTCTGGGCCACTGGGACCACCCCGCTCAAGCAAGAGGTGGTGTCAGCTTTCCCATGCCAGGGTCATTGGTTATCCCAAGGCCAGCAAGGGGCAGAGTCAGCTCTCTGGGTTGGGGGAGGGGAGTGTGAGGGTAGGGGCCAGCACAGCATGATCTTTGTACTTCAACACATGGTTCAACACATGGTTCGCATGGGCCCCTGTGATAGCGTGGGCAACAGACATCAACACCAACCCCAGCTGTGACAGGACCATGGACCCTGATGGCCACATCAGCAGTGAGTTGGGCCCATGGGGGCCATTCTTACTCAAACCACCACAAGGGGTTCTTGCAATTATTCAGATCCTCTCAAATGCCACAGTTCTTATTCTTAATGATTTGCTGGGTCCTGGAAACCTGACTGAGCAGTGAAGATTAAGACAGACAGAAGTAACCTAAAACAGTGCTTGGCCGAGCTGTGCACTCAGATGGAGATGCACCAGCAGACCAGATACTCAGCAAATTTATTATATACAACATGAAGGAAGGGATGGGTGAGCTAATCTCAGTGGGAAGTCTCTGCAGAGGAGCAGTCTCAGGGCGGGTATGGTATTGCAGTCATTGGGGACTAGGAAGCTGTGCTCTGTACTTTTTGCACATCCTGTTTTTAGCTGAAGGCCAACAGTTCTTCAGCATCCATACTTGAACCAGGGGAAGGTCTTGTCATTCTCCTGAGTCTGAGGCATTAACATCCTTGACATGGGTTCCTGGAGTGGTATACTCACTTCCCATAATTCTCAATATCCTATTTCTTCCTATTCCGTTCTCAAACTGGTATTCAAGAGATCTGATCAGGTTATTCATTCAACCTATGCTGAATTTTGAACAAACCACATGGTTAGACTGAGGATCTTATTTTTATAAGCATATTCTTTTAGCATAATCACAAAAAATCTCTTTGATGTTTCTGACTCTACCTTGAAAAAGAAAATTTTTTAATTGACCTTGTGTGGATTTTATTGTTTATTTATTTGTTTTTGCTTTATGTAGGGTTTTTCCATGTAGCTCAGGCTGCTCAGAACTCATGGTCTTCCTGCCTCAGCCTCATGAATGCTAGGGTACCAGCCACCTTGCCCAGGTCTTAGCATGTTAGTTCTTAAGCTAGCCACTGCAGTTATTGGTCCATTGTTTTAGTTATGTATCGCTATGTAAAAAATATAGTGACTTAAAACAGTAACAATTACCATCACACAAATGTATATTGACAAGATTTATTGGCCATCACTGGGACTACAATTATCTAAGGATAGCAGGGCCTAGGCTATTCAAGATAGATGAAAAATGGCTGGTAGTTACTCTGGGTATTGGTTAAATAATCAAGTGTGACTGTCAGCTAAGGACACTAGGATTATCTTGGTTGCCAACTTGACTAAACTGGAGTCAGCTAAAACCCAAGTAGCTGAGAATGCCTGCAAGTGATTTTCTTAATTGGATTATTTGAGGTAGGAAGACGCACCCTCAATCTGGGCCACAGGTTCTGGTGGCAGCTTAAATAGAAGACATGGAATAAGGAATCTTCTGCTTGTCTTCATGCCCTTCCCCTTGTGGGCAAGTTTACCTATCCTCTTAATGAGACATTCCTTCACTGGTATTACGAACTATTTCTTCAGGATTCCAATATAGACTAAAGACCAGTGGGTCTCTAGGAATCCTTCAGAACTCCAGCACCAGATTTGGACTGCTGAGACACCCAATCCTGGGGACTGTAAAACTACCATATCATGACTTCCTTTCCCTTAGGAAACAACCATTGTTGGACCATCTAAACAAAAACCTGTAAGTCACTCTAATAGATTCCCTTTGTGTATGTGTGTGTGTGTGTGTGTGTGTGTGTAAATATAAAAAATATTCATTCTATTAGATATGTTCCTTTAGAGAATCCAGAGTAATACTAATATATTTATTGACCTCCTGAATGTAGTTTCTTGGGTTTCCTCATACCATGGTGCCCACCTACCAAAAGGAAGCATTCCAAGAGGCAAAGTTGGACACTCTAGATCCCAATCTTAGGCCCCAATTTCTGAAGTTATATAGGATTAGTTGTACTACATTTCTATTCCTTGAGAAAGAAAACCCAGGTTCAGTTTTGCATGTGTGTGTGTTGCGGGGGGGAGTAGGTGGATGAGTAGCAAATAATGTGGGACCACCTTTAATCCACCATGCCTAACCATTTCACATCTTTTAATTCTTTATCCTTCCTGATGCTCTAAGAGATGCAGCCAGTTTATCGTCAAACACCATCTAAGCGTTCTAGCTCGTCGTATTCAGTGGTCTCCTCTGACTTCAAACTCACAAATCCTACAGTCCCATTTTCTTGAAGATTGATTCTCTTCAAATGACTACTGAATTATGTTGACATCTTGATTTAGACAATACAGATTAACTAGTTGGATCAGGAAAAAAAAGAGTTACTATGGGGAATTAAGTCACTTGCAAAAATGTCTATTCTATATAGGGCACAGAAAGAAGCTGGAGGAGAGGGGAAAAGGGGGGGATGACGTCATGTGCAGAGTAAAAACGGGCAGTAGGAACTGAAGAGCTGTATAGCACTTGATACCAGGAAGGTAGGCATGAACACTAGAACCAGATTCACCCCCTTGGCAGAGAACTGAACCCCTCTGCTTATGCATTTACAAGAGAAATTTACAACCAAGGCTGCACGAATCTCACTTCTGATTTCCTATGAACTACAAATAGCACTCCATTTTGTACCCCTTAAGAAAAGGCTCACAGTGTCAAGTCTATAGATATTTTAGACCAGATTCTTCATTGTTGGGGGTGGGGAGGCTCTTGTATGTTGTATTATATCGCGATGCATCCATTATCTGCACTTTAAGATGTCAATATCGGCCCCGCCGCAGGTTGTGACAACCAGAAATGTTACTAGTCAGTCATTGTAAAATATCTGTTTGGAGGCATAAGTCCTCCATTTGCTAAGTACTCTTGTAAGGGAAAGAGGGGCATGATGGGATGGAATAGGAACAAGACTAAGCTGCCACACTCAACAAAATAATCAGTGTTAAAATAAGAGGAAAAGAAGCTCCTTGACATCCGAATTATCATTGACATAAATACAAACACCATTTAGATGTATTAATTTCTGTAACCAATGTGGAATGAAACAGCATAACAAGACAGTTAGATAGAGGGGGTACAGGGTCATTGTTTCCAGTGACATTGACAATTTTACAATAAGAGATCTTTCAACATGGTTTCTGCTTATAAACTTATCAGAGAGTCCCTCTGCTTAGTTCTGACAACCTGGCAGGGGTAGATTTTATTGCATATGTGAATACATGATGCCATTAATCTGTCAGCATTTCTTTCCATAACTACTTTAAAACCCTTCCTGTGAGTGCTTAAGTGCAGTACTGATACTGGTATCAATAATTCCTTACATCTTTTGCTCCTCAAGTCCAGGTTCCACTGGGATCATTTTTTTTCCAAGTGTCAGTAGGAGACTGGTTTGGAAGAAGGAAAGGCACTGAGCATCATTGAGAACCAAGGTTTTATTCTGTGTATGAAGGACCTCAGTCCCATAGGAAAGCATGCTTGATACAGCGTTGAGCCTAACCATTCACTCTCAAGGCTGCTGAGACTGAACAAGGTAGCATGAACAGCGGCCAGTTACCATTTCACTTCTACTTCCCCCAACTGCTGGCAGTGGGGTTCAGAGGAGAGGTGAACCCCCATTCTCAGTTAAGGAAAGAAGGCTGAATAAGGCAATGTGAAGCAGAGCTAGTCAGCCCTTGAGTATCTGCTCCTTTCTGTTGAGTCTCTACTACCAGCTTACATCAACAAGATGGATGGGCAACACATCCATTGCTCCCTAGAGAGGGCAAGCAGGTAGCTAAGTATTTAGCCTTACTCAGCTATTACAAAGTAATGTGAGCTCTCTGCCTCTACCCTCTTCTTGACCCCATAAGGATCTGGGTTTATACTTGAACTTACAGACTGAGTTGCAGCCTAACTTTTCTAGAAAGATCAAGGTCTGGGCAGACTGAAATTCTGTTCTGCCCATCTGTAATAAGGTAGTGGAAGTCACTGCTCCAACCTATCTGGGATGATGTCAGAGGTATCTAAGAGGGAGTCAAACACATACATGCAGTCAGCTCTTGCCCTATACCACAACAAAGGGGTGCCCGACTTTGAAAAAGATAATAAAAGATGGGCTAGTAGGATGGCTCAGAGGGTAACCCTGACCGACTGAGTTTAATCCTCAGGACCTACGTAGTGGGGAGAGAGAACTGAGCTCTAAAAGTTGTCCTCCGACCTCCACATGCGCAATGTAGCATGTATCTCCAATTTAAAAATGGATGGTAAAATAGGTTCCTGAGCCTCATAGGCAGTACCACAATGAGTGAAACGTTGGTTTTAGAGCAGACATCTTAGAAATGTTTTAGCATATAATTATGACTTTCCATGAAACAAAGGAAAAAGTAATAGAGCTCATTAAAATGAGTTTATAAAAGAATAAAATGGAAATTATAGAATCAGAATATAATAACCGATATTATAAAAACCCTCTTTAGGTTTAATATTAGCGTAGATTGGATGACATACACTTGAGGATTCATTGATTAGTTCAAGCAATGGAGTCTATGCAGACATAAAAACCGATAAGCTATGAAATAATAATAAAACAGCAGACACTGGAATCTTTGGTGTACCAGAAGGGAAGGTGGGACTGAGGGAGCTTTTGAAAAAAAAAGTTTGAAAACCTTCCACACTTGGTAAAAATTAGAAGTCAAGATATTCCAGAAGCTAAACTAATTATAAACAGGATGATGACTGCATTGGTGGTATAGTGTCAAGCATGGCTGCCTTCTAAATGGAATAAAAACAAAGAAGTCCACAGAAGGCACATCAGAGTTAATGTTTGAAAACTGATATTTGAGGAAAACCTTGAAAGCAGCCGCAGAGATGCAAGGCGTTCTTCAGAGGGCTGGCCAATTAGAAAAACAGTGGATTTCCCTTTGAGCCAGTGGAGGCCAGCGTGACGACACCTGCCTCAAATACAGAAGTAAAAGAAATATCACCTATAAATTCTATATGCAGCAAGCTACATGGCCTGGAGGCCAGGAGCTATGTACAGGACATACTGCTCACAGGAGGAGGGCAGCTACTGGATGATGAGATGTGTCCTCGTAGAATGTAAGGGGTAGAACCATTAAAACAGCTTGATTTTTTTATTTCTTTTCTTATTATGACTGTTGTGCTATTTTTTTAGAATGAATTTTGGATGCCTTCCATCACTGACAAATCTCACATCATTTAACAATGCATGCTCCACTTGTCAGCATGGTACGTGGCCTTCTCTGTCCCTACTGGGGTATAGATTCGGATCTAGGCTCAATAAGCAGGAGATGGGAATGACAGGAATGAACTTTTCTTTGGGCCACCAGAGAAGGCATCTTGGGAGGTATGTGTGGTGATATACTGTGTACTCCAATAAAGTTTACCTGGGGATCAGAGGACAGAGCCAGCCACTAAATTAGACATAGAGGTCAGGCAGTGGTGGCACATACCTTTAATTCTATCATTCAGGAGGCAGAGATCTGTCTGGATCTCTGTGAGTTCAAGGTCACACTGGGCTACATGAGAGAAACAGAACCAGGCAGTGGTGACACACACCTTTAATACCAGGAAGTAATGTGGCAGGACACAGAAAGGTATATAAGGCGTGAGGAAACAGGGACTCATTCTCATTAGACTGAGGATTTCGTAGAAGTAAGAACTTGTGGCTGGCTGGCCTCATCCTCTGATTCCCAGGTAAGCTTTATTGGAATACATAATATATCACCACAGGTATGAAGTCCTTGCACTTTCTTTGGGATTGCAATAGGAAGTCTAGATTCTCTGAAAGACTGACTTGAATTGAGTTGGATTAAATTTTCATAATCAGGATACCAAAGCCATATCAAGAATAAACTTTCATCATTCAATGTGAGTAGATATTTGTTTACTGAACACACACACACACACACACACACACACACACACACAATCAGAGAGAGAGAAAGAGAAAGACAGACGGACTGTCAGACAGACACAGAGATTGTTTCTTCTGAGCTCCACAATTCAAGAAAACTAACTGTGGGGCCGGGGAGGAGCCAGGGCCTCTGAAGACAGATGAGAACAAAGGACAGAAGCCTTAACAGGTAGGGGCAGCAGGTGACTCTGCTACTGAATGTAAGTTGAAGGGTTCAGTCAGGTGCCTGCATTCCGTTCTGAGCACCATCTGCATGTTCCGTGATCTCTGTCTCTTTTAATGTTTCTTGCATTCCTTTAGCACATCAGCCACACATGATCCCTCCTATTCCACAGATGGGAAAAATCATTGCATAATTTTACAGGACGTAGATAACCAGTCTAGAGAACTTGACTCGGTCACATGACCTATAGGTTTCCCAATTTCAAATGAGCATAAGTTACAGAAGTCTCTGTAGAGGTGACTCTGTTATTGTAATGAGGAATACACCTTAAAAAGTACTCTTAGGGCTGAGAAGACAGTTCATGGATAAGAGTGTTTCCTGCCAAGCCTCACCACTACCCAAGTTCCATCCCCGGGAGAAAAGACTCCCGTGACATCTCCTGACCTCCACATGCATGACTGTGTTTCTCCTGATCATCCCTAGACCTCAACTGTAGATTTAAATCTCCCTGAAACTTAATCTGCTCCTCAATCTTGGTCCCTGTCCAGCGGAGAGACTCCAAATAGACTTTGTCACTCATGAAGGTAGTTCTGTCAAGACTAAATGGATCTTGCAAAGAATCCCAGGAAAGAGATCCTTTTCACTTGGGAAAACACAGCTTGAAAGCTCAGAGCTGTGAGAGAAGAGTGAGCTTTTTCCCCGGACTTCATCCAACCTGCCAGGCAAACTGGAAGTAATTATTTTATGTGGGATGCTTATTGCCATTACTGTGGCAGGGACTTGATCTCACCATTTAGCAGAACCATCTGTTCCTTCCTTGGCAGGCACTCCGATCGCATCTCACCTGGTGCCTTGGCATCCTTGGCCTTGAAGCAGAGCATGTCCAAAGCTAAGATGTGTGGTGTAGGGAGAGGAGAAGACATATCTTCCACCCCCAGCATAGTTGGGCAGATAGGGATAAGTACAAAGTGATAAACCATACTGAGGCATATTAGTATTTAATACACCATTGTCCAGCACAGGGACTGGTCTTATTACTTGCTACCTCTGTGATCTTGAACACATTATATAGTCTCCCAATGTCTCAATTTTCTAGCACTTACCTTACTGAGACGTCAATGCAAATCCTCACTTAGATAGTACCAATAATGACAAATGGTGCAAAGGAGAGAGTGAACTGTAGGACTAACAAAGACCTTTGCGGACTGGAAACATTGCTTCTTTTCTGCTCCATGCTCACCTCAGTCTGCAACTGTTGATTGGCTGCCAATGCTGAGGGCTTAGTCAGTCAGGATTCTCTCTCAGAAAGTGCAGAAGAGAGGAAGCCATCATAGCTTAAGGGTAGCTTGGGTGACAGATGAAATCTTGGCTCTTCATTTGGTAAACAAAGAGGCATTGGTGGAAGCTTCTGAGTAGGCAGATGAACTCCAAAAATCAGAGCCTTAGGCAAGACCAGATCCCTTCCTTCAACCTGGAGTCTGCTTCCTAGAAAACACTTCTTTTTACTGACAGAAAGTCAACTCTAAGTAGCTGCTACATGAAATTTGTATTCAGGGTTTAGTGGCATCAATCGTCTGTACAATTTCTAGTGTGTTAGCAACATTTTTCTCTTTGTAGGTGTTGAAAAACATTATCTTGATGTTTCTCAAAGGAACACAAGAACAAAGTGATAGTAATTTGGCAAGACACTTTCTTGTTCAGAAAGGGTGAGCCAGAACCCAAACCGTGCTAGCAAGCATACTCCTTTTGGCCAAAGTGGTCTCTGTCTTTTGCCCATGATGTTTGTAGTAACTATGTCTCATCCCATTGATGGGAGCTTGGCCTTATGGTCTAGTGTGATTGGCTAATTTGCACAAAGGGGATGAGGGAAGTTCAGGAATTATGAATCCTTGTTGGGCTAACTACCATAGATAGAAGAATAGCATTCCTCACACAAGGGAATGTCAACTGTCCATGTAAGTTTTCAGATTAGACAATTACCTCTTATTTTCTCATAGAGAGGTTGCCAACATTGTTTGTTTGTGTCGGGAACCACTTGATGTTTGGTACCACATGCAGCAGAGAATGATGAACACATGGAACCCGTCACATAAGTCTCCATGGAAATGGTTCTGTTGTCATGATGAGAGACATGCATTTACAAGTACCCTCAGGGTAGATTAACTGGCTCAGCCTGTGAGGGCACTTGCCGCCAAGCCTGACATTGTGAGTTCAACCCCTGGGGTCCATATAGTGGAATGAGAACCAGTTCCTGTGTGTGTGTCACAGCATAAGCACACCCACATACATGCTCACAAAATAAATGTAACTTAGAAAAATATGAAGTACCCTATACATCTGTAAGCAGCAGATCAGTGACAAAGGGCAGGCCACTATATTTCTGGAGCTCAAATTCATGGGCAGAAGAAAAGAATTGAGTTGCTCTGGTTTTTCTGTGCTTGGTAGCCTGGATGTTGGGGCTTGTCTTGGTTTTGCCATTTCTCTACCTATGTTGTAGAAAAACGGTGGAAGGAGTAGAGGGTAGGAGGCTTGTCATTTCCCTCTCTGCGACAGAACAGCTGAGCAAAACAGCTTGCAAAGAGAATGCTTCTTTAGGCTCAGGTTTTCAGAGCATGATCGTTTGGCTCCATCGCTCTCAGCTGGAGACAAGGCTGAACATCATGGCAGAGACCACGGTGGGGCAGAGCTGCTTTCCCCTGTGACTGGAGAACAAGCCAATGAGAAATGGGCAAGGGGTAAATATACCCTCAAATGCTCAATGCTGGTGACGTGCTTCTCCTAACAGAGCCTGTACTCCTAGGACGGTCACCAGCAAGAACCAAGCCTTCACCACATGAGCCTTCAAGGATCGTCACAGAATGTATCAGTAAGGTAACACTGGGTAAATGATTAATCAGAAAACGGAATAAATAGTCTTTTTAGTAATAGCTCTTGAGAATATTTTGCTTTTAAAATATCCTTAAAAAGGGGATGCCGTTTCTTCTGAAGTCTTGGCATATTTGTCTTGAAAAATTTATTTCTTTGTGTATGTTTCAACTTTGTGTGTGTGTGTGTGTGTGTGTGTGTGTGTGTATACATGCAAACACAGTTTGATGAGTTTTCACACATGCATAGGTTCTTATGATAATCACTCCTGTCTGGATTCCATGTATACAACATCTTCTGCTTACTCCGCCCCATCCTCACTCCCATCCCATCAAGCCTCTTCCCCATCCACTCTCCTCACTCACAGTTCTTTTCGCAGATCCACAAGTGTTGGTTTTATTTCATTACCCGTTTAACGAGGGCCATCTGTGAGACCATTGGGGTGGAACTACCCACCGGAGCCCGATGAGGTTATCAGTGGGTACAAAGCTGAAGGCAACAGTTCTCTCTCTCCCCAAACCTATCAGTAGTAACTAGTTTAGTCTCGAGGGCTAGAACTCCCTGAGCACATCCTCAATCTATCTACGCCTTATAGTTCATGGGTCCCTCTTGTAGACTAAAGCAAGCACTTATAGCTGAGGGGAGTTCGTAATTGTAGTGGATTCACCTTGCCCAGGAGATGACATTTCGTTGTAGCCCTTTTCTCTGTCTTCCAGCTTGTACATTCTTTCTGCCCCCTCTTCCACAATGTTCCCTGAGCCTGAAAGGGGACATTCATCGATGAGAACCCATCTGTCACTTATTAGAACTCTGTGCATCCACGGGTCTCTGATTCACTAGAAAGAGAATCTTTTCTGCTTAAAGCTGAAAAGAGAAATATTTAGAAGGCAGCTTGATACCACATCAGATTTCTAAACAACAGTGTTCAGATTCCCCTAATGTCTATGATCTCCTTGGCCAAGTGTTTTAAATTGGTTTTGTGACTGAGAGGCATAATTGTAGGAGTATATTTTTGTAGAAAAAAAATGGTACCTGATGACTGTCCCATGTGAGGATCAATATGTAGTCTTCACTCATAACTTGAAGCTTGGGTTTGCTTGGACTGGATGACTTCTATGCTTAGCACCTCTTGGCTCCTAGGATGTGTCAGGATCTTGTCACAGATGACAGAAAGTTGGATATCAGAAAGTAGGAATACAGTTAATATAGTATCCTCTGTCTAATATTTTTCCTATTCCTATGTGCACTTTGTTGGTTTAGGCGAATCATGTTTGTCTTGAAACCAACATGGAAAACTAAAGACAAGCTCTCTGAGTGGGAGGAGAGAAGGAAATGACCCACAAGAGAACCACAGATGGGAGGTGAGGCCCTATGACAAGTATTTCCTGGGTATAATCAGTGCTGAAATTGCCTTCCATGCATCCTTTCTTTGGTTTGGGTTCCTGGGGTTATAAGGCTCTGTGTATATGCATGCATGTGTTTCTCACCTATCCCTCAGAGTGTGTGTGTGTGTGTGTGTGTGTGTGTGTGTGTGTGTGTATGCATGCATGTGTTTCTCACCTATCCCTCAGTGTGTGTGTGTGTGTGTGTGTGTGTGTGTGTGTGTGTGTGTACCAGTCTCAGTAAACAAATTTTGCTCTGTGTGATAATCAATTTGACTCAAAAAATTTTAGCTGTGGTCATTCTGTCTTTTGGATTTAAATAAAATTCGGTGGAAAAAAAGTCCCACCCCACATGCAGATGGGAGTGGATCTGTCCATGTGGGTAGGGAAGGAGGCAGAGGAAGAGGAGGCAGACTGTGAGACTTCTCTGGGGTAGGGTATTGTGGGCTTCTCTATATCCACATATCACATCTGACCCTGCTTTCTTTCTGTTTCTGGGTCATGAGTATGCTCCGTGACTTTGCCCATTGAAAACCTTGCTCCCCAGGCATGTGCTGCTAAGATCTTGTTCAAATCTGAGTGGCAAGAGGTGTTAGAAGTTTGAATTGTCAGCCAATTTAAATGTGCACAGTAGCTGTAAAACCTCAAACTACACAATGGCCATTGTTGGTCCTGTGCCGTTGCCTCCGCTCATGCCCTTGTCCCTTTACCATAGCCCTGTCCAGTTCTGCATCGCTCCCACCTCCTGTGCAAAGACGTTGAACCCTCCTCTGATTTCCGCGTTGTCATACAGACCTTCTTCCATGTCCAACAGTCTAGAGTCGTAAACTGCTTGCTAACACAGTCCACTCCAGGAAAACCCCTTCCAGCCGCTACGTGGAGAGTTCACTCCTTTTCTGCCATCTGTTTTTACACCCTTAGTATTTCTTTTTCATTTTATAATTTCATTTCTACTCCTCTGTCTAAATGCAACAAATGCACGTGACCCAGGCAGCCGTTCCTCATAGAGTGCTTTGTGGAGGAACCGGCTTTGCAGGGGACTTTTCCCTTATCTACTGGGAAGAGACTCTCCCTCTCCCCCACCCAACTCAGCTCAGCCGTTCTAAGGTACCAACTTGGCGCTGGCTCTGAGTAGTCCTTTTTATGTTAGGCAATAGTTCCCTTTTCTTTCTCACTCCCCCTGCACCCAGGAAGAGCATTGGCAAAAGAAAGAAGACAAAAACCTGACCAGGCTCTAGCCTTTCTCTTTCCCATCTCCCAGGTCTCAGGTTACTTAACGAAGGGGCTGTGTGCTGGCTGAACCTGCTGTGTTGAGCTATTTGAGTGGACAGCTTCCCTTTTTTCTCTTGCCATGAGAAAGCTTTTGGGAGCTCGGGCATGCTCCTTTTCTGGCACAGAGGAAGGACAATGCCTATGCGCGGGTCACATGGAGAGGTGCAGGATCACAGGAGGGTTCTGGCACGACTCTCCTAACAGTGACTCAGGCACCTTGTTCTAGGAAGCCCTCCCTCAGGCAGGTAGTTCTTCATCTTGTGTGCAGTCTCCGTTTGCCAGGACATGCACAGAGGAAAAGCAGGGGGCAGAGCAGTGAGGTGCCTGTCTGGTACAAACATCTTGGGGGTGCCTGCGGCCAGGTGGACTTCCCTTCCTGTGACACACAGGAAGAATGGTTGGAGGACAGAGTCACGTTTGTGAATGTCCAGTCCACTTTTCCTTCAAACGTCCATCTACCTTTTGACTCTCTGACCCAAAAACTATAAATGCAAACATTGTGCATTATTTTTACATGCCATATAATCCCAGCCCTCATAGAGGAAGAGTCAGTAGAAGAAACAAAATGGTGTTGGTGTCTCTCATAATTTTCTTTTAGTAATTTTGCTTTGAATCATTGTAATTACTATCTCCTGAACATTGAATTGTATTCTAGAATCTGTGATAAGTGTTTTTACATGTACTGTTAATGACCCATGCATCCTATTTGATCAGCCTCCTTAGTTTGTAAACAGGGACAGGAAGGCTGAGTCATTTAATTCCAGCAGGTCTGAAGTGGACCCACAATTTCAAGCATGACACCCCCATACTCCATATATGAAATTGCATAGCATGTTCATGCATGCCATAGACATATTAGGAAAGTGATCTTGACTCTTGTTGGGTTATGTACAGATATTCTCTCTCCCTCTCTGTGTGTGTGTGTGTGTGTGTGTGTGCGCGCGCGCGCATATGTGTGTATGTGTGTGTGTGTGTATGTGTGTGCATATACGTGTGTGTAGAGGGGCTGTGGTCAGTGTCAGATGACTTCTATAATTATTCTCCACCTTATTCTTTGAAACAAGGCTTCTCACTGATCCTGGAACTGAAATGTATGACCGGAATGGCTGGTGAGCCAGCCCAAAGTGTTCTCCACTCTCCGCCTCCCCAGTGCTAGGATTACACTGCACCCACCTTTTAACATGGCACTGAGGATCTGAAAGGAGGCCTTCGTGCTTCTTAGGTAAACACTCGCAAATGAGCCATTGTGTAGCTCTTGAGGAGAGCTTTCTGTGCAAGGAAAAGCACAGGACAATTTCTTTTCTGGATGTTCTGTGTGCCTTCCTCCACTCCCATCATGCCTTTCAGCTCATGATACCATCATGCCAGGTAGGCTTGATGCACCCTGAGAGGTTTCTTTGAAAGAGAGTTGGGAACCTGAAGACTCCTTTTTGCATCCCTGTAACAGAGATCAATGGACAGACCCAAAGTTTGTATTTCTATGGTGATTGTTCACCACAGAGAACTTGCTTTTCTTTCCTGTACCAATGGCAGCTGAGCAACTGCCATGGGCAGGCTCCCTGGAGGCATTATCCAGCTTGGTCCTTGATTCTCAGACCTTACATCTTAGGACAAAGATACCCATGAGTAGAAACAAACAGGCAAACAGATGTGGTAGTTTCAGGTAGTGGCAAACCACTGCTCTTCACAGTGAAACAGGTCCTGGGACAGAGAGGCTCTCTCACTGGGTTACATGGGAACCTCACAGAAAGGGTCAGCCAGGCGAGGCATGGATGGGGCCCTGCAGAAAACACACATCCAAGAGATGAGCTTGATGTGTCTGAGAGGCAGAAGGTAGGCCAGAGCGACTGCAGAGCAGCCCGAGAGGAAGAGGATGGGGTGAGAGGAAGTTGGAATAAGGGCGTGCTTGTTGTGGGAATTCGCTCTGCTGATGACCTTAGGGTATTTGACCTGATAGAGGCGTGGTTTTCTCAGGGTACTGACTGCTTAAAACTGAGGAGAAGGCAGGCAGGTGCTCACTCTCTCTTGTGGTAGTCAGAGACCTGACTGCTGGTTCCATTCATCTCCGGGGAAAATGGAAGGACTCTGAAACTGGATCTACCTTGTCCTGTATCCGTGAGTCCGTGTTCCCCATAACACTCATTAATAAATTGATACATATTCATATGTACACCGTTTTTGCTCTCATTTCACGTGCTGGCTCAGACAGGCTCGTCTGGCCAGGCTTGACATCACCCTATTTAATGTGTAAATGGTTGTGCCCGTTCCTGTTCGGAGCATAGATTTTTGAGGGATAAGCCCAGTCAAGAAGACTGTCAGGAGCTGTCTGGTCTGCTCTTGCTGTTAAGAAAAAAAAAATTACTTGTGACTGGGAAATGTATTTATTTGTTTTTAATTAATTTCCTTTTTTCATAATTTCTTTCAGTACTGAAAATCGAACCTAAGGCCTCACACAAACTAGGTAAATTCTCTACTACTGAGCTGTACTCCCAGTCGCTTACAATATTAATGCATATTACTTACGAATTTCAGTGGTTTTCACTGCCCCTTTCCTATACTTGACTATACTGTGTTTTCATTGTATCCATCCTCCCCAATACTATGTCTGTTCCTCCACCTCTCCTCCTTCCCTCCTACCTCTTCTTCCTTTGTGTAGAGTGGGCAGGTGTGTAACAATACAGCTGCAGAGGTGGCCGCCGATTCCCTGTCTGGGAGTGTCCTCTCTCTCCAAGACGCTGTCAATTGCTGCATCCTCATCTGGGAAAATGGGGAGAAGAAAACCGGGGTACCCTCTTCCACATCTTCTGTAAGGTCCTCAACCTCCTTTATGAGAAGGGAGTCCTCATGACAAAGCATATCCCAAAGACTGTTGCACTGAGGACTAAGTCTCCACATGTGGGCTCTGAGGACCCCAATGTTTAGACCACAGCTGGAGGTCATCACACTTAGGGGAGATGTTGAGCACTCTTTTGAGGAAAGTGGAGGTAGAGAGGTTGGAAGGAGATTGTGTGTGTGTGTGTGTGTGTGTGTGTGTGTGTATGATCGTTTGCTTTATTATTATTAATTTAAAAATACTGTCCTTTATTCTAGATAAAAATCTTACATCACACATGACTACCGATCTCTTTTTCCACATTTTTCTTTCATTTGCTTCTTACCTTTCTTTGAAGAACAAAGGTTTCTATTTTGAGGAGGTCTAATTTATCAGTATTTCCTCTGGGTCATGCTTTTAGTGTTGTGTTTAAGGAGTTTTCACACAAGTCTCATATTTTTTTTATACACCCTCTAGTTTGGGGATTCACATTTCACTCTAGGAGATAGCTTTAGTGAACTGTGTGTTTTGGATTGAGACCATTTGTTTTGCATGTGGATGTCTGATTGCCAAGACACTGTTTACCGAAAATGAACCTTCATTTCTTATCACTGTCACCTTCTTAAAAAGCAGTTGTCGGTCCACCAGCAAGGACGTTGGATGTCTTCTTCTGCCCACTGATTCGCTTGTCTTTTTGTATGTGATGCCATGCTGACTTGATGACGCCATCTTGATGAAAAGTACTTGAGGTGGCCTGGATAGCTCAGCTGCTTCTTCAATTAAAAAAATAAATAACTTAGAATCCATTTTCGAGGTTCTAGAGTGCTTGCTACATTGTCATTGGATTATTTTGCATGGTTTTTAAATTGAAATTGATGAGATTTTTCACTTTAACCTATTGACTGATTCTTCTCCTTTCTCCATTCATTCAGGCCATCCTAAGTTTTTCTCAAAAACATTTTATGGCTTTTAAAAACATCACAAGTCTTTCACTTTATTTGTAAGATTTATTTGTACATATTTAATCTTTATGATGTTATTGTAAATACTACTTTTCCATTTTTTAATTTCTGACTGATTATTGTTAGTAAAGAGGAAAAGTTGATTTTATTCAAATAATGTACTTACTATCTATAACTAATGTGCTGAAAGTTTTTAATTAGGTCTGAATATATGGTTTTTGTCACTTTTTTCCTTACAGTATATTAAGATGATTATAGGCAGCTATATATCTTCATCGTTGTAACATGGTGAATTATATTCCCTTTTTTTCCCTTCCAGAAACCCAAACAGGCATTCCTGGGATTACCTCTACATAATCATGATGCAATCATCACTTTCATGTACTATTTAATTCCACTTAGTAAAACTTAGTAAAAATGTTTTGTGTCTGTGTTCAAGAGAAAGTCTGGTCTGTAGTTTTCTCTGCTCATTCATCTTTGTCTGGATTTGATACGTGAGTAATGCCAGCCTAGAGCAGGTTGGAAGATGTGTCTTCTCAGAAGAAGAGTTTGTGTCAATGTTTTTTCCTTTAAATGTTTGGTAAACTCTCCAACAAAGTCCCTTGGGCCTGGGCTTTCCTTTGTGTGGCTGTTAGCTACAGTTTGGATTCCCAATAGATAAAAAATGCATAGGCGAATGCTAGTCAGGATATCCAGTTCCTTCTCCCTCTGTGAGCTTTGTTACTTGATGTCTTTGGGGGCGGGGGAGGGGGGATTTTCTCCATTTCATTTAAGTTGTGACATTATTGGCATGCAATTATTTATGCTAAGCTCTTATAATTCTCTTCAAATCTGTAGACTCAATAATGATGTCACTTTTATAGCTGCTATTGGTAATCTGTGTCTTCTCTTTTGCTTGATCAATCCAGCAAGAGATTGTTCCATTTTATTGATCTTCCCAAAGTACTGGCTTTTGGTTTCATTGATTTTTCCATTTTTATCTTTTTCTGTGCCATTGATTCTCACTTTCATCTTTATTTTCTTTATTTTGGGCTCTTTTTTTGTAGTTCTTTTTCTACTTGCCTAAGGTAAAAATGTAAGGTTATTGATTCAAGACATCTTTTTTGTATCAATATAGCCATTTGGAACAATTAATTTTTTCCTAAGCAATGCTTTTTTGGCATCACATTAATTTTTAAAATGTGTGCTCTTTTTCCATTAATTTTGAAATATTTTCTAACACATTTTAATTTTTGACCTCAGGTTATTTAGCAATGCATTAGTTTCTAAGTATTTGGAGGTTTTTTCATGTTAGTGTGTTATTAACTTTCTTGTTTAACACTATTGTAATCTGAGAACATACATTGGCTTGAGTCCTTTATGAGTCATGTATTTTTTATGGCCCACAGTATGGTCTGTCTTGGTAAACTCTGTGAGGTTGGGAAGAATGAAATTTTGCCACTGTTTCCCTCAGTACAGCGAACATGTAAGTCAAGTTAGGCTGGCTGATGCCAGCTGCCCCTCTCCACCCTTGCTGGCTCTCTGCCTGCCTTTCCTTTGACATGGAGAGAAGAGGTACAGCTTCTGACAGGGGCCACGCCTTTGCCTCTCTCTTCTTGGAGTTCTGGGTGTTTTTTTTTTCCTTTAGTTTCTGTATTTTGAAACTTAGTTGCTACATTTATAAATATTTAAGGACGCTGTACCCTTTTCATGAATTGATTTTTCTAATTGTGTATAAACTTCTTTATCCTTTGCAACATCAATGCTCTGACATCTTGTTGGAAGTTAGTATAGCAACTTTAGGTCTCTTTGACTTTTATTAGGATAACAGATATTAATCTGTTCTTTTACTTTGTAACTTATTTATACATTCTTATTTTATATTATAAACAGCACAGATTCAGATCTTACTATTTAAAAATCTAATTAGATAACCCTCCTTTTATAGAAATCATTTAGATAATTTATATTTTATTGTGATTTATTGATATGGCTATGTTTAACCCTATCATTTCTTTACTTATTTTTTTAATTAATTTCATTCAATATTTTTTATTTTGCTTCTTTTTTTTCTTTCTATTGGCTCTATTTTATCTCCTTGCTGGAGGATTGACTGAAATTCTTTATTCCAGTGTCTTAATGATTTGCTTTAAATCCCAGTGTATATTTCAATGTACCTGGATTTACCCTCAAGTGGTATCACTTCATATATATAATACAAATCTTATACTATTATCCTATTTTCTCTTCTGCTGCTGTAATAAAATAGACTGACAGAAGAAACTTAGGGGAGAAAGGGAATATTCTGGCTCACAGTTCAGAAGGACACAGTCCTACACGGCAGGGAAGACATGGTGGCAGGGGCTTGAGGCTGGCCTCTCATGTTGCATCAGTAACCTCTAAGCACAAACACAACACAACGTGGAGCTGGGTTGTATCCATTTCTCCCAGTAACACTCTACCTTTACCAAGTGTGTAAATACATGAACCTGCAGGGGCATTTTGCAAGTCTTACAGCTCCAGAGGGAAAGGTACCCTGACTGTCTGAAGTCAGGCTATACCTGCAAGTGTTACAGCTCTGGAGGGAATGGTATCCTGACTTGTAGGGAAGTCAGGCTATACCTACAGCTGTGAAGGGAAGGTATCCCAGATACCTACAGCTCTGGGGGGGGGAGGTATTCTGACTTGCTGGGAAGTCAGGCTATACCTGAAGCTGGGGTTTGGTGGGGGATGGTCTCCCACAGGATGTGGCAATCCTGTTCCCCTTACAGCAAAGCTCTGCTCTGCTCCACTAGGGAGTTTCCCAGCAGAAAGTCCATTTCTTCACATCTCTGGTCCAAGCTGTTACTTCTCTGCTTCACTCTGCTAAGGGGGGAAACCCCTGCAGAAATGTAGCAATCTGCCCCCAAATTACAGCGAAAAGTTGTTAGTTACTTCTGCTCTACTCCACGAGGGAGTTTCCCAGCAGAGATGTCTCTTCTCTGCTCGCTGCAAAGAGAGTTTCCCAGCAGAGATTCCGCTTTGCTCCAGTCAAAGAAGGTCTTCACCCAAAACTCTTCCCAAGAGATTTATGTGGGAGGGAGGAATCCAGGAGAGCAGCTGCCTCTGCCAGGGTGGAGAAGGGCAGCTGCCAACTGAACAGACACAGGGCTTTTACAGGACTTCTTGGGGGCAGAATTTTTCCAAGGAGCAGATTTTCAGGGAGGGAATTGATCAGATTTCAATCCCCTTGAGTTTGGACAAGTGCAGACTGGCTAGATTTCATGCCCAGGGATTGGTTGTTTTTGTGCTCAGAGATTGGTTGGTTTTCCTGCTCAGGGATTGGCTGGTTTCCTGCTCAGTTGGTCAGGGGCAGATTTGGCTCTGATTTCAGGGCCAAAGTGTGTTTCTTTCACTGGCTCTGGTTGCAGGGTCAGGGTGTGTTTTTCACTGGCTCTGGTTGCAGGGTCAGGGTAGATTTCTTTCGCTGGCCCCTTTACCCATTTCACATCCAAACCAAAGCAACTCCACTTTTCTCTCATCCCTTCAGTCTTTGTGCTGTTTTTACTGTGTTCTTCACGTTTACAGAGATTTTAACCATCCCCATTGCTTTTTTTTGATGTCTATCTTTAAAGAAGATTTAAATAATAATAAAAATATTTCCTGATGTAGTTGTCATCCTGAGTACTTGTTACTCCTTTGTATGGGTGCATCTGTGTTTTCATCTAGTCTTATTTTGCTTTGCCCTGAAAGGTGTTTTAAAACATGTCTTCTCACATGGTGATAGCAGAGAACTGAATTCCTTCAGGTTCTGTCTGCTTCTTTAAGCATGGTCCCAGATAAACAGGGCTGGTCTTAAACTTGACATCCTCTTGCCTCAGACTCTCAAGTGTTGAGATTATGGATGTATGATACCACACCCAGGTTCAGAACTTTTTTTCCTTATGGTTCGTCTTTGAAAAACCCTCCTTTTAGCTTTGTTTTTGGGGGATGTGAAAACATCTTGGTAGAGAATTCTAGGCTGCTGGGTATCTTTGGCTGCTTGTCCTGTGAACTGTCAGTCCATACACTGGGTTCTTGTTATGCTGTTTACAGTGAGTCTGCTCTGAAACTCATCTTTCTTAGTGTTTCTGTGAAGGTTTTCTCTTCCTCTAGTCTTGAGCAACTTAGCTAGGTTCTGCTTGGCTGCCGTTTTACCTTCATGTATCATATGCTTGAAGTTCCATAGCTCTTGCATTCTTGTCCTTATAATCTACACTGGAAGGGAAAAATCAATCTTTATGTTTTTAACATTTTCTCCTGCTTTCGTCCTTCCAGCTGCCCAAAACTGCCCCACATTACATTGGTGCTCCATTAATTTTTGTTTATTCCTGTTCCTTTCTCTTTTTCATGTTGGATAGCTTCTGGTTTTTGTAGCTTCAGATTTACTAATTTTTCTATAAGCTCATCTGTTGTTAATCCCATCCACTGTAGTTTCTTCTTATATATTGTAGGCATTATAATGCCAAATTCAATTTTGGTAAGTTATTAAAGAGTGTGTATCTATTTAGGGTATATGCACATGGTGAATGTATTTACATTTTTTGTTTAACATATTTTTTAATGTTTTGAATATCTAGAACACAATCATAATAAATTTCATACCCTTTCTATTCATTCTAACATCAGAGACAATTGTTCTTTTTTTTTTCTTTTAGGGGAGCTACCACCCAGCTCCCAAATAAATCACACATAGAGGCTTATTTTTACTTACAAATGCCCAGCCTTTAGCTTGGCTTGTTTCTTCCAAGTTTTTCTTAACCTAAATTATCCCATCAATCTTTGGCCCCTGGTCTTTTCCTTTTCTATTCCTATATACCTTTCTTTGTTTCTTACTCCATGGCTTGCTGTGTAGTTGGGTGACTGGCTCCTGGAGTCCTCCTCCTTCTCTGGCTACTTCTTTTCTCCTCCCAGATTTCTCCTTCTATATATTTTCTCTGCCTGCCAGCCCTGCCTGTCCTCTCTCCTGCCTTGCTATTGGCCACTCAGCTCTTTATTAGGCCATCAGGTGTTCTAGACAGGCACAGTAACACAGCTTCACAGAGTTAAACAAATGTAACATAAACAAAAGTGACACATCTTAAAATAATATTCCCCAATATTTCCCCCTTTTTGTCTAAATACAAAGAGAGCTTTTAACATTAGCACAGTATAACTACGTACAATAAGAAACAGTTATCAAATAAGAATTACATTTACAATATTCTGTCCATTTGTAGTTGCATATTCAAAGAAAACAATGCATTATCTATTCCATCTTAGTGAATCCAAAGTTTTACAGCTAACTTGTTTTCTATCATAACTAAGAAAAATTGCAACTATAATTATCTAGTCGTCAACTCCATCAAAGACCCAGAAGGATGTAATATTAACAACAGAGACATTTGGCTGCCTGAATAGTCACTCACAGTTCCCCTGCAACACTGGGGCATCCATCTTCAGCCTACGGGCCCAGAATATCTGGTAAACTTTTCAGTGAAGCAGGAAATTTGAAGGACTGTCCTACATTGTTTTGGTAAAGTTTAGCAGTCACTTTTCTGTGTCTCCTGCATGTCCAGTCTTCACAGCACATAGTCAAGCAATAAAGGCAAAGCAGTTTCTTGTCCAAATGGCTAATCTTGCCACAATGAAAGCAAACTCCTATGGAGTTTCTTCAATGCCATCATCTCTGAAGTAAATTGGGCTTTCAAAAACAGATATGTCTCATTGTCATGAAAAACTTTATGTTAAGACATTTTAAATACCATTTTCTGTAGGTCTTTGAAAGGTTTGATGATCATCTATCTATCTAAAATATAACTCTATATAATCTGGCAAGCATACCTAACATGGCTACAAATTTGATTGTTATGAATGACTAACCACTAACCCATGTTTCCTGATTATCCTATACAGTTTATAATAGCTTTCAAAAACTAGAATTCTACATTATATTTTTAAATAAACTGCATAGGTACAATACCTTAAATAAGAATAGAAACATATATACCTTATGTTGTAACAAAAATAACCTTAAATTTTTATCAATACACAAAAATCCTTTAAACAAGAGTAAAAACATATATACAATATGACAAAAATAACTTTACATTTGTATATACTGTATTTTCCTAAATGATAACAAACATTCATAACCCACCAAATAACCAAAACCTACCACCACCACTCCAGCTCTTGGGAATATATGAGTAGTTTTCTCCAGACTGCTTCCTGCTGTCTATGGACAAAGTATCTTTAGGGTCCCTTAGAAAATCTGAGATAATGGCCAAGTCCTGGGAAGACCAGCTATAATCTTTTTTGATGGATATCACCTGTCAAGTTTCAGGAGGTTTCTCCTGATCCATATTATTCCTGAAGGAATCCACAGCCTCTCATCTCCTGTGGGAACAAAACTCCAAAGCATTTTTGATTTTCATTTGACAATTTTTTGACTTTTTTAAAGTTAGGCATTCCTAAAGCATAGAGGTTGGTTTATCTCATCAGTCCCTCTTTCAATCCATGTGTGTTAGCAGCTGTTGTGTGCTTATTAGCAATCAAAAAATTTAAAATCAACATAATAGTATACAGGATTCAGACTCCCTGTGTATTTCCCATCTCTATGTGGCTTTTGCTTTTTTTATATATATTACTTTACTTCTCTCTTTAAAGACTTTTTTATTTTTAAATTATTTCTTTCTATGATTGTCCATACCTTCTTTCTTTCTTTCTTTCTTTCTTTCTTTCTTTCTTTCTTTCTTTCTTTCTTTCTTTCCTTCTTAAGCCTATGCATATTGTAAAATACACTGGAACCTTTTTAGAGGTTTTTCCATCTGAACCTGCTTTACCGCATATCTTTAGCCTTCTTTGACTATATGAGCAAACTTTAGACTGCTAAGCTACACCTGGATACTCCATGCATGTGGCTCCTCCTATCCTTTCTCTTGCCTCACTATTAGCTGCTTAGCTCTTTATTAGACCATCAGGTGTTCTAGACAGGCACAGTAACACAGCTTCACAGAGTTAAACAAATGCAGCATAGACAAAAGTAACACAGCTTAAAATAATATTCTACAACAGACAATCTAGCTCCATTCAGCTAAATTTTTCTCTTCTTATTTCTATTTATGTCTGAAAAAATTTAAAGTACGTTTATTAATTTGTGAGGGTGGGGGTGTGGAGAATGCTCTATGGTGCTTGTATGGAGGACAACTTGGAGGAGTCAGTTCTCTCTTTCTACCCTGTGGGTCTTGGTGCTTGAACTCAGGTAGTCAGGCTTGGCAGTAAGTGCTTTATCTTGCTGGGCCATCTCACTGGCTCCTGCTGGATTTTTGTGGATTTAAACAAAACAAAACAAAAACCTAAGTATTAACCAGCAACATGCTGAATATTTAACAGAACCTCTGTCTGTTTAACTCCTTTGGTACTTTGCTCTGTGAATTCTGCTGTACTTCTTTCTTGGACCCTCACATCTATATTCTCCATCAGAGAATCTACTTAGCTCTACCCAAGCTTCCCACTTTTGTACCCTAGGCTCAGGATTCTATCAATGAAGAAAACAGAGCTAATTGGAAGGCTCCTTTATTTGTTTCCCACATCCCAGGGACAACCACCCCTATTGACAAATGTCCAACCTCCTGAAAATTACGGCAAAATAGGGACAAAGATGCCCATTACTCCGTCTTGCCTGGAAATCAATGTCCTGAAGATTTACTTAATGATTGACTGGTAATAGCTATAGAGATTCCTAATGATCATATGATCTTCTTAGGGTTCAGATCTCTTGGGATGATGTAGCATGGAATGACATATTTATTTTACATCTGTTACATAAGATAAAGGACAGTTCAATTTAAAAGTGATCTAAAGTGCAACATGTCTATGCAGCAATTAAGTATGTGAATCCTGATTGATCTTTCAGAACTCCGAGTGATAAGCTTGTCATGATGTCTGTGAACATAGCCCCAGTCTACAGGACAATTTATAGACCATGTATGGTGGTAACATAACAAAAAATGAATTTGTAAAGTTCTAGAACAGATAGGCACTTATTTCTATTCTGATAATGTGATGCTCAAAATAAAAATAAGCCCATTTCAGGGACTAGAGAGATGGCTCAGTGGTAAAGAGCACTGTCTGCCCTTCTGGAGGACACTGGTTCAATTCTCAG
>CABHPH010161885.1:0-39388 GCA_902168325.1 Peromyscus nudipes | reverse complement strand
GTCTGCTGTTTCAGTTGACTTTTTAGATAGTGTCTCATCTAAGCCTGGCTGGATTCAACCCCCCCCCACATCCCCCCCCACACCATGTATCTGAGGATGACCTTGAACTTCCCATTCTCCCTCCTCCTACTGCCTAAGCGCTGGAATTACAGGCCTGCACCACTGTGGTATATAGTGCGTGAGGGACGGGTGGGAGAATTGAACACGCTAAGCAAGCACTCCACCAATTGAACTACACCTTTAGCTCATAGAGTCACCTTTCTTTGACCTGTGACACAGTTCTTTCTCCCTTCTGTGCCCTCCTCCTCCTTTAGGCTGGCTGACTCCCACCAGTTAGATTTCACATCCTCTAAGAAGCCCGTGTGGGGTGATGTATCCCCTAAGACCCCAGTCACACTGGCTTCTCCAACCAGAAGGCTGGTCTTCTCCCATCGACTCTATTGGCCAAGCTGTTTTCCACTTTCTGCCCTCACTATGTTAAAGGAGGTGGCGGCCTGCCCTGTCCCTTTGAGCATGCTCAGCATAACCCCAGCTTGTCACTACCAGATCCTGTTAATGGTAACAGCCGACCCAGCTGTGACATGAAGAAATGTCTGGAGACCAAGTCTCTAAAGGATAAAACTGCCTCTGGTGGAAAAACATTGTGCTGAGGAGTGGACCTCAATTTTGGCTGCTAATTAAGTTTTCCTGTGGGCACATCTCACCCAAGAGATTCTAAAACAGTATTTTAGTTATTTTTGAGTGAAACGTAATCACTAAAATCCAAAAGAAAGAAAACAAGAGAATTTAACTAGAAAAACATATTTTCTGACCTTCCACAGTACACTGTTCTTTTACCAAAGACAAAAATCTCCACAATTGAAAAATTATAATAAAATTTCATTCTTTGGAAGAAGAGTACATTATGGGAATATATACATATACATACATATATATGTATACACACACGTATATGTGTGTGTGTGTGTGTTCAAATCATTGTGAGATATTATTCATAGAGTATTTATCTACTTTGCCACCACATTCCCAGTTTCAAAAGGAATAATCAGAACAGCTGAGCACATTGTGAGATTCTCTGGGTGTCATTCCCCCATCCTCTGCCACTGACTGTCTGCATGACCTTGGGCAGAACATTCCATTTTCTCATGCCTCAGATGTATCATCCATGATACAAGGAATGTGCTAGATCTGATCCACAAAGTGGTGCACATTCATAGGACAACAGGAAGCATGGAGTAAGCCATCTGATAGGGAGAAAATGCTCAGATATGTCCTACTTAACAGAAAGGTATGCTGTTAGGTTTCAAACCTGGGACAAATGGCCAAGTTGCCTATTTAACATATCAAAGCAGACACTGGCTACCAGGTTCTGCCAGCATCCCTCAGTCCCTACTGTTACAGGGCCCTTCTGGCTGGCATACCAGCCCGCTATCCTGAACTCTCCAGCCCAGGGGTTGGGCTGCCCTTCCCATTTTTTAAAAGATATCTTCATTTATTATTATTATTATTATTAAGAAATTTTCTATTCATTTTACATACCAACACAGACTCCCCCTCCCTCTTCCTGCCCCCCAAGCCTTCCCCCTCAATTCTCCCCCTATTCCCACCTCCTCCAAGTCAAGGTCTCCCATGGGGAGTCAGCAGAGCGTGGCACACTCAGTTGAGGCAGGTCCAAGCCCCTCCCCCTCTGCACCAAGGCTGCGCAAGGTGTCACACCTTAGGCACTACGTTCCAAAAAGCTGGCTCATGCACCAGGGACCCCCCCTACTTGGGGGCCCCCTAAACAATTCAAGCTAAACAACTGTCTCTCATATCCAGAGACAGAGGAGGGATTCTATAAGCAAGGGACATCGAGATCATGATGGGGAAACATACAGAGATGACCAGCCAAACTAGTGGAAACCCATGAACTGTGGACCAATAGCTGTGGAGCCCCCATGGGACTGGACTAGGCCCTCTGGATAATCAACCATTTTGGTTACCTGTGTCTTGTCTACTCTCTTTTTGGCCTCCTGGCTGCTGCACCTGGTTCTCCTCTCCCTCCCTTCCCCCGTCTCCTCACATGGCTCAGGGGCGTGTCCACTCTGGACTCTCCCAGATGTCTCTGCCTTTGGCTATGCTCTCCCACACATCTACAATAAACTTTCTCCTCCACCATACCTAGGAGCAGCCATGTTCCTTTTCCCTTTTTTATTTATTTTTTCATTTATATGCCACTTGCAAAAACCAAATTTAGTTTACTTTCAGAAGACTAGTTCATATAGAACTCACTCTTGTAACTGGTATTTAGGAATGATTAAGTGAATGAATCCTGCAAGCTGTGCCTATCAACAGCATGCGCATCACTCACTGAAACAATCTATTTATTGTTATAACCACAACGGTGTTATATATCTTTGGAAAGAATTTGTTTCTACATATTTATGTTAGTATCCTTGACATACATTTGACAGTTGGTAAGTATTTTTTTATTTTTGAAATTATAATATAATTACAACATGTCTACCTTCCCTTTCCTTTCTCCAAATGTCCCCATATATCCCTCCTTGCTTTCTTTCAATTTCATGACCTCCTTTTCATTAATTGTTAGTCTACATGTGTGAAGTGTTTATCTAATTATTCTTTATCCAAAAACTTGGGAGTCAGATATCAGGGTAAGAACATGAATGATCAGAGAAGCAGTGGAGAAGCAACCAGTGACATCCTCTCTTGTCCTCCATCCAAAGGGCTGAGACTCTCTCCATTCCCCACCCTAGCACTTTTTGTATCTCTCTATCTGTCCTCAGTCCTCCAAAACCTCTATGGCTAATTTTGGTTAGTAGTAGCTAGCTCCAACTTCTGATTCAAGGTAAACTTTATTGTCATTTTCAGGAGCATCAGAGTGCAATCAAAATATCCCACATCATTCCCCCATTTTTGTCTAAATAAAAAGGGAAGATTTTTAACTCTAACCTAGTAAAAACTATTGAATAAGAACAATTATTAAGTTAGAATTACATTCACAATGTCTAGTTCATTTGCATTTGGCAAATTCAGAGAAAATGCTCCATTATCTGTTCTATCTTGGTGAGTTCAGAGAAAATACTCCATTATCTATCCTATCTTGGTGAGTCCACAGTTTTGTACCTAATTCACTTCCTATCCTAACTTGTATTACCAACCCAAACTATTTTTTTTAGACATCAGAAATTTTTCTTTTCTTTTTTTCTTTATTTATATTTTATTTTATTTTTCAAGAAATGGTTTCTCTGTGTAGTCTTGGCTGTCCTGAAAGTCACTCTGTAGACCAGGCTGGTCTTGAACTCACAGAGATCTGCCTATTTCTGCTTCCTAAGTGCTGGGATTAAAAGCATGTGCCACCACCTCCTGGCTTCAACAATTTAAGCTTTTATGTCTCTCAACCTTATGTAGTTTACACCTCTTTTGTGAGTTTCTTTTCTGAATCTGGTAACAAGGAAAACTGTAACTATAGCTATCTAGTCTTCAACTCTATCAGAGACCTAAAAATGATATAATATTATCTAAGTAACCAGGAAGTACAGAGCAAACAACTTCCAAAACTATAGTAATGACAGAGACAGTTGGCTGCCTGGACAGTCAACCAAGGTTCCTCTGTAATGTTGGGGCATCCATCTTCAGCCTACAGGCTTAGAACATGTGACAGACTTTTCTGTGAAGCAGGAATTTTGAGTAGATGTCCCGCCTTGACTTAGCAAAGTTTAGCAGTCACTTTCTTTTGTGTCCTGCTTGTCCAGTTTAGACACTTTACTGTCAGCAGCTGCATGGGCAGTTTCTTGCCCAGTGGCTAACTTTTGCCACCAAGAGAGTAAACTCCATATGGAGGTTCTTCAATGCCCATCATCTTCTCTGAAGTGGATTGGTGCTGCCAGGAGCAGATGTGTCTCATTGTCATGAAAAGCCTTATGGTATTAAAATATTTTAAATGCCATATTCTGTAGGTCTTTGAAGTGTTTGAAGATCACCTATTTATCTAAAATATATCTCTGTATGATCTTGAAAACATATCTAATATGACTATGAGTTTGATTGTTACAGATGATTAACTACTAATCTCTATTTTTTATTATCATAAGTAGTTTATAATAATAACTTTCAAGGGCTAGAAATTTACATTACATTGTTAAATGAACTGCATAGGTACAATAATAAGAGTAGAAACATATGTACAGTCTGTTCTAACAAAAATAATACCAATGCAAAATATTTAAGACTAGTAGTTGCTTTTTTAGTTTAAAAGTAGATTCAATAATCTACACTTTTATCCTATCATTCCTATATCTTTCTTTATCTTTTCAGAAGGAGATCCCTGAATCTAATCTCCTTTAGTTTCCTTTAGCTTAGTTTCGTCCCTATGACCAATAACAACTTACAAACAATCCCCTAAATGACAAATATCCATAATCCACTGAACGACCAAAACCTATCCACCCCACCTTTTGGGAATGTGGATAGCAACATATGTATACATATACACATATATATTCCCAAGTATAACCTGCTCAGTTTCTATAATGTTACTTGTATGTATGCTTTCAAATATCAATTTGGTATTGGATAGCCAGTTGGTGTGCTCTTACCTGAGGGAAGACTAACTTTCCTGTTTTCAGCTTTCTTTAGTTGCTATAGTTCTTTGTGTAGTGTTGAGGCCTCATGAGCTTTCCCCTTCCACTTCGGCATATCTGTTGGTATCATCCTTGCAAGCATTTTTTTTTAAATGATGAATGAATGACTTATCCAGTACTGAGCTCATTCTTCTTACAGTAGAAACTCCTGACTGTAGTCTGTTATTACCAGTGTAATTTCATCTAAGGGATGTTTCCTCTGAGAGCCTGCACTTCGGATTATAAGCTCTATATGTGAAGATGTCCATTCTTATTTTCTCCCAAACAGTAGGATGCAAATTAACTCATAGATTGCCCAGTTTTGTAGCCAGGTATGGTTATGAGAGGAAGCCAGGCAGTGAGATGGCTAAGGGAATAAGAAAGGGAAAAGAGTGGCACACTCTGGTCTTCTGTCTCTCATTGCCTTGCTCTCTACTACAGAGAGCTGAAGTCTCAAACTCCATCCAGGCTGTGGGGTGACGGTAGAGTGAGAATCATGTGCTCAAGATGAGAAGAACCAGAAAAGGGGGAGTTGTCATGGTAGCACTGGGCTGCTCATCATCTCAACCTTATGATTTAATTGAGAGGAAAAGAATAAGATTCAATCTTATTTCTGGTGTTTGTTATTATCAGGTTAATGCAGGTCTTAAATCCTGTGCTGGTAGAACACAGTGTGCTGAACAAGCCAATTAGCTTTTCTTCCTTCAGGACACTGCATAGTTTTTAAGAGAGAATCTAAAACTGAAATCACTTCATAGTGTCAAAATTTTTTTATGAGAATGTATAAATAGTCCCCACCCTGGACACATGCATTTTGATCTGACTTCATAAAAAAAGCTTATGTCCCTTTCATGTAAATCATATTTAGACATTTCCCCCAGAATTCTAGAATGTACCTTTAAAACATATCTGAACTGTGCACACAGTGTATGCTTGCCTTATGAATTTCCTTGCTGTGAACATACTATCCATGTAAGAATGCTTCCTTCCTGGGCTTGCATTTTGAATTTAGAAATTCGAGCTACACATATAAGAACTGACCAGCATGCCTGCTGTTAGCAGTTGCTTTTAGAAAAATAAACCTTTCCTTCCAGCAAGATTGAGCGCTTTAAATTCACTCAAATGGATTGGAAATTGCCCTCTTGACTAATAATACACTGGGAAATGTTCACTTAAGGATAATTGTCCATTCATTGGTAATTACCCTCACCATACACCATCTTCAAGAGTCAAAGAAATGATTGTAAAATTCTGAGAAATAGAAAAGGGAGCATTGTGCAAAAATTGTAAGCTTTTGTCGAAAGAACTCTGAAGTACTTATAGGCTCCAGGTTCCCCATCTAATTGCTTCCAATCCACTGATACTAATGTGAGTTCTCATCCCTACTTGTTCCTAACACATAAAATAAACAGGATGGTCTTGTTTTCTTGTTAGGTTAACATTACGTTTCTAACAACTTAGGGAAATGTGGACTTTTGCCACTTTGCTCTGCTCTATCTATGACTTTGGATCTTAGTTTTCCCTCATATTAGAAATGAAGGAAAATGGTACCCTGTGGAAGGAAAGAAGAAAAACTATGACTGCAAAAGAATATGTACATCCTAGTAATTCCACTACAAACACAGCAGTCATTGTTTGAAGGCACATGACTTAGTCTAGAATAGTATTGTAGGTGGAAAGTTAATAACATTTCTATATTGTTTTTAGTGTTTAAACCAAAAGCAATGTGGTTAACACTGCCATGTTCTAAAAGGATTTCAGTAGAATTTCCTTATTTTTTTTCCTTTTCAGACAGCATTAAAGAGAACACCCTAACATGTAAATTCTCGGTCTTCCCTTATTCCTTGAAGCATTTTTATAAATCAGCTGAACAGAGTATTTGCTCAGCTTGTGAATATCACACTACTAACAAAATGTGTGAGTGTTCACTAAAACAGCTCAGCCTTTGCTTTCAGAAATCAACTATATTTTACATTCTATTTTGTTTCCAGTTTTGTAAAATCCATTGAGGAGTCTATGTGAGATAACTGGGCCTCCCAGCTACAAGCAGAGCAAGATGGCATCTACAGTAGAGAGCAGAAAAATACTGGGAAGATTAGGGATGATGAACAAAATGCACTACCAAAGTTTAAACTGCTGAGTCAAACAACATGGTGAACAACTAGTACACACCAGCATTACTGAGAATGATTGCTTAATCTTCAGGCCCCATTTTCTTTGCAGAACAGTTCTCTGGAGAATTCACAAGGGACTGGTTAGAGGTACAGTATGTATGGGGACTCCATGGGCTTCTTGTAGACAAGAAGTGTTGACATCACAGCTGTGTGATTGTCCTGGTTCTAAGACCACACCCTGCATTGCCTCAGTAGTGTGTCTCTCTCTTTACCTAGATAAGCTCTGATGCTGTATAACCGCTTTCCTATGTACACAAGGTTGCCAGCCTATGATGGGTGCTTCTCTGTCTGACCCAGGAGGTGTTTCTTGTCCTAAAAGAACACATACATTTTCATAGAGGGAAAATGTCTTCAACTATTTTGCAAATAAATTCCTTTCAGTTCAATTGCTAACAATTTTGCCTGTCCCAAATGTTTATAACTATGGAGTTAGCAATATTCTTAGGGGAAAGTTTGATTTATGAATGATTGAAGGCAAATATATATATTTATATTTTCCTGCTTTTCATTTGTTAGGTTTTGTAAATCATAAGCCAACAGATATGTCAGTTGTGAATGAAGAACAAAAATCAAATATTTAGGAAACTAATGTCATAAAACTTGCAATAACTTTTGCTTACATTCTTTAATTATTTATACTCTAAATGATTTTAGAAAGTCCACCTAGAGAGTCATAGATCTGATATGTGGATTTGGTCACTAAGACCTTAGCCAATAGCAATTACAGTTAAGAATTCAAATATATATATATATTATATATATATATATAATATATATATATATATACACAAATACAGAATCACCAAGGAGTACATCTTAAATGGACTTTCTAATCAGTAAGTAATTTTTATCAAACATTCAACAGTTTATATAACATCAGAAAATAACTGAGTGCATGTTTCAGTCTACCACTGAAACTATCCCAACAGTGTAGCTGGAGTTTTCTCTCTGGGTCCCACCAAGCCCCGGCAGTCCCTTAGCCCACTTACAAAATAAACATACAGACCCATATATTATTTAAACTGCTTGGCCATTAGCTCAGGCCTATCATTGTCTAGCTCTTACTCTTATAGTTAGCCCATTTCTATTAATCTATACTTTGCCATGTGGCACGTGGCTTACTGGTACCTTACATCTTCCTTGTCCTGGCGGCAGCTGCAGGCAATCTCCCCCTTCCCTTCCTGTTTCCTCAATTCTCCTCTCTGTTAGTCCCGCCTATACTTCCTGTCTGGCTACTGGCCAATCAGTGTTTTATTTATTAACACATTTGCCATACAGAACATCCCACAGCACTTCCCCTTTTCTTTTTTTTTAAAAAAGGAAGGTTTTAACTTTTACATAGTAAAATTACAGATAACAAAACAATTATCAAGCAAGAATTATAATATCTAGTCTATTTATAATAACTAGTCTATTTGGAAAAATTAAAGAAGATATCCTATCCATCTTATATTTGTGAGTCTAAGGTTTTATATCTAACTTATCTTTTATCATAACTAAGGAAAATTGTATCTAGTTTTAACTACATCAAAGACCTCAGAAGGATATAATACTACCTGAGAAATGGGAGAAGGATGCAAGCAACTTTTGGGAGTCTTGCAGGGTAGACAGAGACAGCTGGCTGCCTGGACAGTCATCCAAAGTTTTCTTGTTAAGTTGGGGCATCTGTCTTCAGCCCACAGGGCTAGAGTCTCTCAGTCATTTTTCTCTGTGTCCTGTAGAATGTCTGGCAGTTTCCTCTGTGAAGCAGGAACCTAAAGGACCATTTTGCCAAGCAAAGTTTAATGGTCACCTTTCCATGGGTCCTGCATGTCCAGTCAATCAAGCAGTCCAGGCAAGAACAATTTCTTGCCCAAATGGCTATTTTTGCCAAGGCGAAGATAAACTCCATATGGACTGTCTTCCATGCCCATCCTCCTCTCTGAAGTAAATTGGTGCTGCCAGAAGCAGATATGCCTTACTGTCCAGAAAGTCTAAATTTTTAAAAATATTTTAAATGCCATATTCTGTAGGTCTTTGAAGCGTTTGAAGATCACCTGTCTATCTGAAATATATCTATGTATACCTAGAAAACTTAACTAACATGGTAAAAGTTTGACTATCATAGAAGACTGATTATTAATCTGTATTTTTAATTATCCACTACAATCTAAATGAGTTACATAAACATAATACCTCAAACAAGAATAGAAATATATATACAGTATAACAAAATTAAGTTTAAACTTGTATCAATAAACTAAAATCTATACCAATGTAAAACATTTTAAACATAAACTAAAATCTATACCAATATAAAACATTTTAAACAAGTTGTTGCTCTTTAAAAGTAGGTTCATTAATCTACCCTTTTATCCTATCATCTCTATATCCTATATATCTATATCATATCCCCTTTTCTTTTTTAGAAAGAGATCACATTTATAATCAACCTGTTTTAAATAAAAATATTGGATTTTTTTTTTGTTCCACACCAGAGGGTTCTTTTGATTTGGGACACAAGAATCTCTTAACCTTTTTTTTTTTAAAATATGTCTGGGTTTTAGATGGGGAGTGAGTCAATTTTATCTCCAAAGTCAGCTTCGTATATTTGGGAATTTGGGCATAGCATTTCTTACTACTTCCTGCTGGAGGGGGGTGCTGTATCTTATGGGGACACAAAGAAAATTTTAGGCTTATGGGGTAATCCATGAGGCTGTATTGTCTGAGCCAGTTGTCTTGAAACCATTCTGGATGTTGGATCATCTGGGCCATGGTGTCATCGGAGACATTTCAGGGGGTCTTGACTGGTCAAACCTGATGTATCTTAATCTGGAACAAATCCATAGCCTCTGGCTTTCTGTGGAAACAAAAGCAGAGCTTCTTTTCCAAAGCAACATATCCTTATATCCACATTTTGAAGTCAAGGTACCTTTAAAATTTACATTTTGGCATAACTCAACAGCTTTTACAATCAAATGTTTTTCTCTAGTTACAAATATCAAAGAACATAATCCAGATTCTCTGAGTGATACCCATCTTTATGTGGCTTATTTTTTATATTAATATTACTGTCTCTTTAAAGACTTTATTTTTAAAAACTATCTATTTGTTTATATAACTGTATATATTCCTTTTTTTCTCTCTTTCAAGCCTACGTACATTTTTACATACATTGTAAACTATTTTATCTGAATCTGTCTTATTGTGAACCTATTGTTTTAAACTGCAGCATTTTAAGACTGAAACGGTGCTGTGGCTGCTGGCTCCGCCCACTTTAGCTTCCCAATATGGCAGTGGTACGTTTTCCACCAGCTCTGGGAGATATCAACTCTCAGAAATAGTGGGCCTATGCTTCTATCAAAGCAGCGTGTAGCCCAGAAACCGCTTTTTTTTTTTTAACTAGCAAAAACTATACCCAACAGACAGCATAGTGCACAGCTTGGAGACATCTCTGTGTAATATAGCATAGGTCAAGACCGCATGCATGCCATGAACCCGCCATATAGTAGCTCAAACCTTCAGGCTGCCACTAATGAGAGAGACAACTAGGAAACTGTTTTTAGCTCCGTTTTAGAATTTTTTTTATTTTTTTTTTTTTTTAGGTTTAGGTGGAAACTATTGCCCCACGTTGGGTGCCATTTGTAGCTGGAGTTTTCTCTCCAGATCCCACCAAGCCCCCAGCAGTCCCTTAGCCCACTTATAAAATAAACATACAGACGCTTATGCCAATCAGTGTTTTATTTATTAACACATTTGCCATACAAAATATCCCACAGCACAACAGTTTGGGCTGTTTGCAATGGAAGGGCTGGATTGATAGTATGGGTGGTCACAAGGACCTGAGTTCAATTCCCAGCACCCATGTAAAAGGCAGGTGCAATGGTATGCATGAGCAACCCCAGTACCAGGTGGGGGCAAGAAGATCATCACTGTTGCCCATTTAAATTTTAGTTCTAACTTAAGTTTTAAATTTTTCTGCTTAAATGTATCTGTTTCTTTCCCTGCTGTTTCTGGTTATGGTTCATGAATGATTCTGTTTAATTCCAAATGATTGTTGACCCTAATGCCAATTAGGTCTGAAGCTAAAAGCAAGCTGCTAGATTCAAAAGCAGGAGTGTGAACTTCAAAGGAAAGAAACTGAGGAATCAAATCATTCTCAAATTTACCTACTACTTGGCACATTTCCAATTATTTCTGTTGTCTTAACACATGGACACAATTTCACTTTCATTGACTCCTTATTTACATGGTATAGAGTACCTTGGAAAAATCTAAACATTTACTTTGGGTTAAAGGAAAACCCACTACTCAGTCTATAAGACCATAAATAAATTTTCTGTCCACTGGAATAAGACAAGCTATGCTGTCAGGCATTGTGTTCATGGCAACACAGAATGTTCATTGGATACAGAGGCAACTACAGGGAAAAAGGATGCTGATCTCAGACCTAGGATTGTGGCTGCTGAAAGGGCCTGAGTGGAGGTGAGATGAGTGAGCTGAACTGGGCCTCCTGTTGGGGCAAAACAAGAAGGAATCAGGTTTGGAATTAAGCTGAGAAGCATGCACAATGTGAAAAATTCTTAGAAATAAAACATGAAAAATTGAATCGATGCAGAGCCAAAAGATGTTTGAATATACTGAAGTACAGCACAATTACCTAAGATCACCACATGTTAGGAGAAGGTAGTCATGGGATATCTTCAGTTAAAAGTGAGACAGTTAAGGGAAGTGATTCTGAGAATTATATCGATGATCAAAAGCCAGCAGAGTAAAACCACTGTGAATGGTGTTTCTGTGTAGATGGAATGTTTAAACATAAAATAATTGAATAAAACAACTTTATTAGTTTCCCACACTTCCTGTCTTAATGGTCTTAATGCTTCAGAAAAATACTATTTAAAAATGTTTAAGACCTTTTTTTCTAAGAGTGTAGTTCCTGGTATGTCGACCAATGGTCAGAAGAAGACAGCAAATCTGAGAATATTTGGGCAGCACAGATTGGTCTGGAAGGATCACAGACAGAAGCGGTACACAAATATGGGTGGGTAAGGAAGAGGTCTGAATCAGAGAAGAGTTGGGGCAGGGGTGAATAGGAACAAAACTTACTGGGTGAAACTCCCAAAGAACTAACAAAGATTTACACATATGTGTTAACACTGGTTAAAAACAGTGATAATGAAAGCAGACTCTCTATGATGGCGCTTACTCTACAAAACCATAAACAAAATACAAAATTCATAAGGGGAATCCCTGAAAACTCAGGCATGCTGGCAATGCCAGAAAGATAACCAAAAAGTGAAACACTAAGGAATGAACAAGACAGGGAGAGATTTCCTCTCACCTGAGGTCACACTTAGCTTGTGGGGTGAACATAGGACGTCTCATTTCCATGACAAATGTTTGACAAATGTTTTCTCTAAGATGTTGTTTTTTTCTCCATACATCACTAGTCAAAAGGTGGGAAAATCCAGAGAGAAACCCAATCCATAGCTCTGGCTGAAAGAATGGGGCGGAAGAGATCACCACTTTCTGTTTTATCTTTTTTACTTCTGCCAACCCACCAGCCCTAGCTGCTCTTGTTTCCAGATAGAAAAAACAAGTGGAGGAAATAGTTTGAAAGAAGGCAGTTCTGGACCGTTTCAAGACCTAAGCTCAAAGTGCATTTGCTCCCTCCCTGCTACACCCCTGCACCAGCCTTAGAACCAAAGTGTCAGCCAGGCTTTGGAAACAAATTCACATCAGGACTCTTGTCCTCAGAGCTGACATGAAAGGACTGCATAGAGACTCCGCCTTCTCAAGGACTGCATATGGACCCCGCCTTCTCCAGGACTGCATATGGACCCTGCCTTCTCCAGGACTGCATATGGACCCTGCCTTCTCCAGGACTGCATAGAGACTTCACCTTCTCCAGGACTGCATAGAGACTCCACCTTCTCCAGGACTGCATATGGACCCCGCCTTCTCCAGGACTGCATAGAGACTCCACCTTCTCCAGGACTGCATAGAGTCTCTGCCTTCTCCAGGACTGCATGGAGACTCCACCTTCTCCAGGACTGCATAGAGTCTCTGCCTTCTCCAGGACTGCATATGGACCCCGCCTTCTCCAGGACTACATGTGGACCCTGCCTTCTCCAGGACTGCATAGAGACTCTGCCTTCTCCAGGACTGCATAGAGACCCCGCCTTCTCCAGGACTATGTGCTAGATCTGATCCACAAAGTGGTGGTCACATTCATATGACACAGGAAGCATGGAGTAAGCCATCTGATAGGGAGAAAATGCTCAGATATGTCCTACTTAACAGAAAGGTGCTTTAAGTCATTTCCAAACACCTGTTCAGACAAGCGAAGCTCACTCTAGATCATGGATAAAAGAGATTAAAATATAACAATGGGAGTCTTTTATAAAATAGAGTTTATTCTAGTCTTAAAAATCATTTTGTATGTATGAATGTTTTACCTAAATGTATGTGTGCACATGTGTACAGTTCCTGCAGAAGCCAGAAGAGGGCATTGGATCCCCTGGAACTGGAGTTACAGAGGGTTGTGAGCCAGTGTGTGGGTGCTGGAAAGTAAATTCAGGTCCTCTGCTAAAGCAGCCAGTGCTCTTAACCACTGAGCCATCTCCCCAGCCCCCCTCCCCCGACTTTATTCTCCTAATGAAATTCTCCTTTATTAGGAAGTGGCTCATTGACATACGTTTTGTGGTTTTTTGCCTTTGTTTTTAAATAGAAATGCAGTAGATTGTCATCACCTCTATAAATATGCTGTTTGGTATGTAGAAAGAAGCATCTATCAAACAAGTTATTTCCTGCAAAGCATTTGAACTGAAAGCATGTAAACTGGCCCTTAAGAAAGCCCACTCCCGGCCCAATTCCCCATGCTGTTTGGCTGTAAGGCAGCTACGGGGCAATAAAAATGCCAGGACATAAAATCAAAAGAAAAAATCTACTTCTATTTATCATTTATTTTGTCAGCATACAGACATAACTTTTCTTAATTTCAAATTTCTTATTTTAAAAACAGGTTAGATGGACTTTGACTTTGAGGAGAAGTCACCAGCACAGGACCCTGCCTCCTAACAGAAACTCCAAGCCTGTATGAAATGTACAGTCACCGTTCACTTTCACTGATTTGAAAGTAGCCAGCTCTGGACAGCCGTCATCCTCTTGGAACAAGCAGAAGGTCGGCTCCAGGGTTGATCAGTTTCCAGCCTCCTGCTGGCTGCGCTGACACCAGGCAGAGGGTGGAACCAAGAGTGTGCAAGAGCGTCAAGTAGCAAACGAGACTCACTGATACTGGGTTTCTAGGCTCTGAAGTGGCTGGAATTTGGACAGAGTCTGAGCTCGGGACACTGCTGAGAGAGAAGACTTGTCTATGAGCCTGGGTGATGTGTTCTTGGTGGATAAGGGGCTGAAGAACAAAGCACCAAGCTCCAGAGTCTAAGAACATCTCCTATGGGCAGCAAACGAACAGGGAAGGGGCAAGGCTGGTGACCCCGATGTACAGAGAAGGGGTTCCGTCCTGTCAATTCATTGACTCCCCAGAATGCACTTTAGTGGGATCCTGCCTCTGTTTGACACTGAGGAAGAGGGGTAGCCATTGTTAATTTCTCCCATCGGGAAGAAATTTCAGAAACACGGTAAAATTAGTAACAATGAAAGCAAAATAAAATTGATTTCCTTCCTTCTTTCCTCCCCTCCCCTCTCACTCTTTCTTAAACAGGGTCTCTCTGTGTAGCCCTGGCTAGACTGTAATTCACTCTGTAGACCAGGCTGGCTTCCAACCAGAAGCGATTCTCCTGTCTCTGACTTGAGTTCTGAAATTACAGGCGTGTGCTACCACACCTGGTTTCAAACTTCAAGATGACAAGACTGAAAAGTTTTTGCCATCAGCAGATTCCTGCAACAAAGAACAGAAAAGGTGATTCAGAGTGAAGAAACGAGAAACAGACATGGATGGAAAGCCTTGCAAACAGTAAACACGCTGTAAAATTGTGGGGAGTCACATAGCACACACACCTGTGTCTGCATCCCCCTAATCTCACCCTTAGATTTTAGAGGAATCAAGTGTAAAATAGGAGCAACAGCTGCCTCGTACCTCATAGGCTTGAGGAGCCTGGAGATGCTCTGGCTGTGGTGCTCAGTCATCCCACAGTGGCTGTCTCTCATTGGGGAGGCGACATCCAGGTAGGTGCTTAATCCCACCCTGGGCTGGATCCCTCAGCAGTCCCAATCGGGTGACAAAAACTCTGGACAGTTCCTGAAGAGTCCCTGGTCCTTAGTCCTGGTTGGAAGCCTGAAAGAGCAAGTTCTGGTATCGGAAAAGGAATTGGCAGCAGGGCAGCTACCACCGTGCCCTGCTACGAATCCACCGTGATCTTCCTCCTGCCACGCCCCTCTGACCTGGCTGGGTAGCCACCAGAGGGTGCATGCTTGGGGGTGGGTCCTTCCACATCCCTTAAAACCATCAGGACATTTCTTCAAGTGAGGATCCCTACTCAAGAGACTCTAATTTGTAGCAAGTTGACAAAAACGCCAGCCATCACGGCATCTTTCTAGACCTTGGATATGCAAGTGTTCTCCCTTCATTGTCCTTGAATTAGTGAAACAGATCTTTAAACACTTCGTTGAGAACAGAAATGCACTGATTACTGTAACAACCGTTACATGATAATTATGTACATAGTAATAATTTTTCCTACAGATGGGATCAGTTCTCTGCTTTCTGTAACACTGCCTTTCCTATAAAGCTGGAGGGAATAACTTCTCCCAGTAACAAACAGCCGCGTGTGCCTTTTCCCACGAGGCCGCCCTGTAGTGTGTGCCCAGAGATGTGTGTGCCATTTCTGTTTCTCTCTTTTTTCATCAAGTGAGGTCATCCTACACCCCACTTTGCAACTTTCTCCAGTCACAAATGAGGCAGATGCATTTTTTTAAAAAAAAAAAAAACTCTTCATTCCACTCACTGTATAATGGTGCCGCGGCCTCTCAGCATTCACCCTGTGGAGATGGTCACACATTGCACTGACTCTAAGCACATTGAGCACGCTGGTACCTGGGACTTCGGACTTGACTATTTATTTGTTTTGATCTGTTATGTTAGTGGGTAGAAGACTGCTGGTCCAAGGGAAGGAAGAGTGTAGAAATCGTGGTTGTCTGGTGTGGTCTTCACTTCTCAGCTTCTCATCCTATAACAAACACGTTCACCCAGTTACATATTTTCTTTCCACAGTTAGCCTTAACAGACAGCTATTGGCCTAGCAGTCCACTCTGTGCATTTGACGTGACTTTATTAACGTGTAAGTCCTGAAATGCAGGTGATTTTTTTTTGGCAAAGTATGTTATTATTCCTTGTGTACAGTTTGCTTTAGAAAATCGCCTTAAAATTATATTGCCAAGTCCAATGAAAGCTGGTGACATTTTAAGGCATTTAAGACATTTTCCAAATTGTACCCTATACAGGCTGTTACAATACACCATCTCACTGCAATGCATGTGGCCTCCTTTCACACCCCTTCACCACTCAATAGAATGTTCAATGAATGGCAATTCTCCCTGACTCATTTCTGAGAAATCTTAACCATTTCCACTTAGGTTTAAAACAAAATACCTTTGTGTACCTGTCTGTACATAGGCTGCATGAGTAATATTTAAAACAGACAATGACGTGGATGCTTTCAAGCAATGGGCCCCTTGCTAGGCACAGTAGCACATGCCTTTATTGTCAGCACCCTGGAGGATCTGGGAAGATGTCAGTTTTTTTCTTTTACAGTGCATGTTATTTTTAATGGCCTTTTGAAGGACATTAATAACATGCTTTAACTACAGTGGCTTTATATTTCATAAGTGATAAACAATGGAATATAGTAATACTACTAACATAACATTTATACTATTGGGGATTATATATGTTTACTTACACAGGAATGATGAAATATTGAATATTTTGTATGTGATGTTTCCACAATAATAACTGAATGATAGAAAAAGAGGGAGATATGTTTGAAGAATTGATTAGAATTAGTTAGATTTTTTTAAAGCGCTTGGGAAAAGCAGGGGGTTAGGTGAAGAATTGGACTGAGCCAAAACACATTATATGCATGTATGAAATTCTTAAGCAATAAAAAATAATTGGGGGGAGAAAAGGCCTTGCGTTTCTGTACAAAGCCACTCAAAAAGCATGGATTCAGACGCCTGTGCATTTTCAGTGTCTCCCATTTCATTCATTGTCCCTCTATTCATACGGTTCATGTTACTGTCAAGAGTTGGAACATTTGATATTTTTGGTTCCGCTGAAAGACATGAGGTAACCCACAAAGCTTCACTTTGCTCCCAGAAGGCTATATGCTGAGGCTGCATCATGACTCGCCCAGGTTGTGTGCATGGAAGGGCCTTGCTACGTTCCCAGCCCAGCTCTTCCTCTGAGAATCTTGATAAGCCAGCTCCTCACAGAGGATGACACCGAGCAGTCCCAAGAGGGAAGGCATGAGTTTCCTTGGCAACCACGTGCAAGCACCCGGAACGGCTCCTCCTACTCTTGGGTTTCCTAGGCAGCAGGCTGCATATATTTTATAAGGACAATGGGATAATGGGGTAGATACCACCTTGCTCAGCCCTGCATGGGAAAAAAATGGGCCTGCTACACTGACTTTCAACTTCAGGGATGATATGAATTGTACAAGAGAGCTGTTTCTCTCTAATTTAGAGTGAATATTTTAATTCATGGTAAAAAATACCATGGGTTGTCTTTAAGATTACATTAATTTTGTGATTGGTGAACACAACTTCCTCTCATTCAACTTTTCCTGTTAGCGTCTTAGCTCCACCCCATTAACAAGTTACTATATGTATGTGTGTGTGTGTGTGTGTGTGTGTGTGTGTGTGTGTGTGAATGGCAGGTCCCCTGGGGCTCTGTCACCAATGTGGGAAAATTCAGCCTTTCTTTCTATGACATGGATGAGACTCATTTTTCCCAAACGTACTATAATGTGCCCATAAGCTCAAAGTGTCAAAACAAATTTGTCTCTAGAGCCAGAAAACATAAGGGCATGGATAATTTTATTACAAAAAAAAAGAAAGAAACATTGAGAAAATTTATTACATACAGCCAATACTCACAGGAGGTGATTTTTTTTTTTCTGGGCATAGAGAAAGCTTAGAGAGGCTAAGTGAATGTATTTACATTATTCAGACTCTTCTGATTTTTCAAACACAAAAACTCTGAGACAAAATTAAAGAGCAAATGTGCATTATTAAATGTGGATTCAACCCATGCAAAATGTTCTGGCTAATTAATAGTCTTTTCAAGTCAAATATTGTTTTAAAATTATCATGCAAACTTCTTTAAATTCTTAATTTCATGTAATAGGGACTCCTATTCTCTCATAAGGCAATTAAGTATGATTATCTATTGAATTGCACACAAAGAAAAATATAATTTATCTGTAATTAATCAGCTCCAAAGCCTTGAATTTTAAATTATGCACAAGCTGAGGAGTCCAGCGTACATTGTTTGAAAGTGTTTTGCTAACACTGAACAGAACACCATTACAGTTAGAATCTGATGGGAGAATGTCACAGATGCTCCTTTGAATAACTCTCTGGCAAGCTAAATCAGTAATTGCTGAGTATGGCGGTGCTTGCCATTATTTCCTGAACTTTGGAAGTAGAGGTGGGGGGAAGCAAGGAGATCAATGACAGCCTTGCCTACATGAGTTCAAGCTCACCTGGATTACATGAGCCCCTGTCTCTAACAAACAAACAAAAAATTATATGTAAAAATACATATAATCATTATAATAAAATCTGATATACTTTCAACAAAATGTGGGACATATTTTATACTGATTTCTCAAATAGAATTATATTTAACTTTCCCTAGTTCCCTCTGTGTTGTATGCTTACATTCTATTTGCTTCATTGTGCTAGAGGATTGAAATTTTTAATGTGTCAGAATCTATTTTCAGATCAACATATGCAAGACTACATATATTTTAATGGATTTGTTTTATATTCTAGTATATGAATTTAACATGTTCCTTTGTTTCCTCTGGTACCCCACTCACTTTCTATCAGCTGTGTGTGAACGAACATGCATGCCCATGTGCACATGCACATATTTCTTCCTTCTGTTCAGGTGCTTCTGAACAGTGGAGCTGAGGGATTTGCGAATTCTCATGAAGTGATCATCAGATTGCAGTAACAGACTACACATATGATGATGGTACTACAAGTTTCCATGAGGAATTTCTCATTAGTGCAGAGTGGAGGAACAGCACACCCCATCTGCAGGTTCACTCCTCTCTGTGTGTCCATTTGTCACTTGAGTCAAAGCATCCTTCCTTAGCCCTCCTCTTATTTACAGTGACTTCCCTCCTCCTTGGAATTCTACCCTTCCAAAGCACAAATGACAGACACTGATTTAGCCTCCTGCTTTCTGTTTAGCTATCTGGTTGGTTGGGGGTTAGTGTGTTTTACGCATCAAATATTAATTACTAATATGTTGAACATTCTGTTGCACTTCCTGTTTTATTTATGGTATGACTTTACAAGGCAATTACGTTTCCCTCATTATAGCTAGGTTTAGGTTGGCTGATTGTTAAGCTGTGTTTCATTTTCCTTTTAGCTCACAAGATCTTTTCTATTATCCTTAATGATGAGCTGTGAACATATTACAAAACGTACAGAAATGAACAACAACAAAAGCACTTGCTAACTTCTGTTTTGGTGGTGTGGAAACAGTGATTTTTCTGAGGAATTACAAAATTATTTATTGGTTTTGGCCGGTAGCTCTTCACTTTGCAGTGCAGTGATTCCAATCAAAGAATGATGGAGAGATTTACGCCCCTGTTTTAGGTTAGTTAAAATAAAGCTTAGGATGAATGATGCTAAAATCAAAGCTAGAGTTCTCACATATCTTGAGTACATATCTAATTTTTAAATGTTGTGTTTTCTTTATCATTCCAGGGGAACATAATACAGTGCACAGATGGGAGTGAGGAAATACCGTTAGGAGTCAGTTCTCTCCTATTGTGGGTTCTGGGGGATCCAATTCAAGCTGTTCGGCTTGTGTGGTACCAGCTCTTTTACCTCACTGCACCGTCTTACCGTCCATACTCATTTAACTTTAGTTACTTGGTTCATGTCTGCATTATGTTTCAACTTCTCTGTGACATTAATTTGATAAACAAATAGATCATGGTCATCTAATGTTGCAGACAGAATGCTGCTTATATTTTTTTGTCCCAGGGGGAGACATAAGCAATGTCTCCTAAGGTCCCAGTGACAAACAGGCATGATTCTGCCAAAGTTCACTCTAGGGGATGAGTGAGTTTATTGGGCTTCCTTACAGGGCACGAGTGAGCAGCTACTTACAGGAGTGTGGGTGCTCACTCCTGAAAAGTCATCCTGGAAACTCCTTACTCAGCAATGATAGTGTCACTGTAGCCCTTGCCCCCAGCCTTTCCCCACCTCTATACTCTAGCCTCCCCCTGAGGGTGATTAGGGAAAAATTGCATACAAGTGTTGTGGAGCCTCTGGATACTCAAGTTAAGTCCCAAGACCTTCCTATCCCACCATGAAGAGTGTAAACAGTTAAGAAGTCCAGCTGGGACGCTGTTTTGCAAGTGAGCACAGCTGAACACCCTATGATGGTGGTTCTGGGAGAATAGCAATTAGTCAGGTGTACCACAGAGTTTCTCGCTTGGGTATCTCCTGCCGTGTTCTTGTGATACAGAGTGCTGTTGGACCATGTTCCTTGTGCATCGTGTCATCGCTGTTCAACCAAGCCTGAGCCTTTTTACCCCCTTTCAGTAGAAATGCTGCTGTAATTAAAACGGGAAGAGTGAAAGTCTTGACTTACATTGTCTGACTAAGGCCTGTGCCTATAGAAAGCTTGGACACATAGTTTGGAAATAGGAATTTCCTACAATGGAAGTGGAAACTGAAAATTTCCTAAAAGAAATAAACAGCAGGGCTGGGAGACTGCTCAGCAATTATGAGGTTATGCTGCTATTCCAGAAGACCCAAGTTCAATTCCTATCACTATCGTCAACTGTCTCTCTGCTGCCTGTAACTCAGTCTACAAGGCATCCCACACCCAAGGCCTGCAAGGACTCCTACACTCACCTGGGCCTATCCATGTTCCCCAACTACACCTACACTCATATGATTAAACACACACACACACACACACACATACACACACACACACACACACACACACACACACACACACACACACACAAAGTAATAAAAATAAATCAATGTGGTGATATATTGTGTACCCTAATAAAATTTGCCTGAAGATCAGAGAACAGAACAAGCCACAAGATTAAACATAGAGGCCAGACATGGTGACACACACCTTTAATCCCAGCAGTTGGGAGGCAAAGATCTGGATCTCTGTGAGTTCAAAGCCACCCTGAACTACATGAGATTGACTCAGTCTAGGAGAGAAACAGAGCCAGACAGTGGTAGCACACACCTTTAATCCCAGCACTGGGAAGCACACATGCCTTCAATCCGAAGAAGTGATAGCTGGGTGGAGAAAGGTATAGAGGGTGTGAGGAGACAAGAACTAAAGGTCCCTTTCAGCTAGGGGCTTTTTTGGCTGAATCCTCTCAGGTGAGGACTCAGAGACATTCAGTCAGAGGATTCGTGGAGCTGGCTAGGTGAGCTATGGCTTGTTCCTGTGTCTCTCTGATCTTTCAGCATTTACTTAGGTTTTTATTATAAGACCATTTAGGTAATTTGTGTTACAAATCAACCAACCATGCCACCACAGAAACAATATTCAATTCCAAAGCTTATTGAGGTACATAAAACATCTTTTGTGAATCTTTTTTGAAACTATAAAAAAATCTAGAACTCTGAATGACTATGGGATACTTTCAATGTTGGTATTTTAAAACATGTTCTTTGGAATTATAAAGGTCTGCATATCAGCTTTGTATCCCCAGGAATGATGCTCTTTCTCACTGGGGGTAACAGATACACTCTCACATGTCCTTGGTGTCTGCAAGATCACATAAAAGCAAAAGTGCCCATCTTTCCCTCTGCCAAACCATTAACTGTTGGTTTTTCAATGAATTCTTAAACTCATTAAGTTCACATTAAACAATGACACAGCAATATAGAGCTTTTTTATTTAGACTGCTGTTGGCTTAATTAAAGGTTGTAATAAATTGCAATATATATCAGTGAAAATAACACATCATAATCTCTTCCTTATATGCCCTATGAAATTGATCTTTAATAAAGGGAATAGATATGACCCAATTATCAGATATGGTTGCTCAAATCTGTCTGTACTTGAGCCTCATCAAATAGTGTACATATAAGAACAGATATAGTTCCTATGATTATAGATGACAAACTGTAATGATGTCATGAACAAGCAAGAGGGCGCAATCAATATCTCACGTGGCATGTTGCTGCCTTCTGTCTCTCTGATCTCCATCTACATTTTATCATATGTTTAAATTTTTTTTTAGTTTTTCTTGTAAAGTTAGTAAGTGATGACGTTTTGTAGACAATCTAGTGGAATGTATTGATTTCATTTAAGACCACGTTTCCAAACCCACTTGTGCTGCCTGGGTGACTGTAGTGACTCAGTTTCTCTGTTGTACCAGGCACTTAATGTGAAAACACACTGAAAGCTATGAGAGTGGGCTGCTATTCTTTCTTTTTAAACAGATTTCTTTACGTGTTTGCCTGCCTGCATGTATGTATTTGTGTACCATATGTGTGCCATACGTACAGATGTCAGAAGAGACATCAGATCCCCTAGAATTAGAGTTACAGATGTTCGTGAGCTACCATGTAGGTGCTGGGAACTGAATTCTGGTATTCTAGAAGAACAGCCAGTGCTCTTAACCACTGAGCCATGTCTCCAGCCCCAACAACTGTTGCTTTTATTCAATGTATAAAACCATTTATTGCTTTTATTTTAACTTAATTTTAATTATTGGGGCTTTCCCTATGATCACCACCACACTGGCATCTTTTGTCATGTGTCTGACCTATTTTGTTCCTTTGAGCTCCTTTATATTTATTTGTGGATTTGTATATATTAAAGATGTGTAGACAGAGACTCATGCATGCATATAATGCATCTTCTTCCAGCTTCTGGTCTGACATCCTTTGGTGAAGAGCATCTGTGAGCTTTCCAAGAAGTTTTAATCAATATGTAGCCTGTGAATAGGAAGCTTAGTGCAAACGGGTTATCTTTGGTTTCCTCTTGCAGGGCTAATCATGTTGAGGTTCTACCCACAGGTAAACAAGAAAGTCGGTGAAGACAAATAGGATATGCCTATAAATCTTCCTGTTGGAAGCCTGACACAGGAAAGTCTAAAAGCTTTGTGAAAGTCAGCAATGTTTGCTTTGCACTGGATGGCTGCTAGCCATCCCCCAACTGCCCTGTGTCATAACAATCTCTAAATCTAAGAAATTAAGCAGGGTTCTTCAGCAGCTGTTGTTATGGTATTTGGCATTGTCTTCTCACTATTGAACAAATCACCTCCCTGCAAACTGTTTGAGGCATGGATTTGTCCATGCATGAATGCAAAGCCATACTTACCAAGAAAATCACAACTATGACATTGTGGGGTCTTAGTTTTACCATCATCACATCATCACAGAAAACTGAGTCTTGCTTGGGCTTCACTCTCCTAGGCCACAAATTTCTTAAAATGACTTTTAATCATAATTTATCTTGTTTTTTTCTATAAAATGTTATTCTATTCAATTGCATGGTGTATTAGTTAGGGATCTCAAGAGTAACAGAACTTATAGAATGAATCCTCCTCTTCTTCTCTCTCTCTCTCTCTCTCTCTCTCTCTCTCTCTCTATATATATATATATATATATATATATATATATATATGTAACCAACCATCTTATTGAATAAGAAACACAGAGATAAAAGCCAAGAGGTCAGAGCAATAGCTAAGAGCTAAAAACCTTACCCTTCACTATGGCGGTGGTCCTACCTCTCCGAAAGAGACCTACTTCCTGTGTGTCTGTCTTTATAAAGACTTTCTGTTCTGCCTTCTCATTGGTTGTAAACCCAACCACATGACCACCTTGTCACTGCCTGTCTGTACAGACCTCCAGGTCTTCTATGGTTGGTATTGAGATTAAAGGCGTGTGTCTCCAATGCTGGATGTATCCTTGAACACACAGAGATCTACCTAGCTCTGCCTACCAAGTGCTGGGATTAAAGCAATGCGCCACCACCGCCCAGCTTTTGCTATGGCTTGCTAATAGCTCTGACCCCCGGGCAACTTTATTTATTAACATACAAATAAAATCACATTTCAGTACAAATAAAATATCACCATATATATGTGTGTGTGTGTGTGTGTGTGTGTGTGTGTGTGTGTGTGTGTGTGTATTTATTGGATTTATTGGAATGATTTACAGGCTGTGGTCCAGCTAATCCAACAATGGCTGGCTATGATTGGAAAGTCCAAGAATCCAGAAGACTCCACAAGGCTCAGCTGATCTTCAGTATGCACTGAAATGCCAAAGAAGTAGGCTCTAATGCCACTGAAAGAATGAACTTGCAAGCAAGGCAAGAACAAACAGACAAAGACCAAAATCTTCCTTCTTCCACATCCTTATACAGGCTTCTAGCAGAAGGTATGACTCAGATTAAGGTTGTCTTCCCACCTCAAGATACAGGTTAAAGGCGTGTCTCAAAGGTCCAGATCCAGATTAGAAGAAGATCTTGATACTTTAAATTAAGCAAAAATCCCTCACAGGTATGCCCTCCATCTTTGGATTTTAGTTAATTCCAGATGTAGTCAAGTTGACAACCAAGAATAGTTGATAACCATCACACTTGGTTAGCTGCATAATTTGGGTTGGCATTTGGATTAACATTTCTGTAGCATAAATTCTAATGGGTCTTAACAATAAAAACCCAGAGGTAAATGTTGAAAGATCAGAGAAACAGAGCAGCCAGTCACTAGAAAGACTTCTTACCCCTTGAAATCCTCAGACTGAAAGGGGTCAAGCTCCTGTCTCCACCCCACCTTATCATTTCCTATCTCTGCTCAGCCATATCACTTCCTGTTTCCTCCTTCCCAGTGCTGAGATCAAAGACATGAGATCTCAAGTGCTGGGAATAAAGGTGTGTGCCACCACTGCCTGGCCTCTAGTGGCTAACTCTGCACTCTGATCTCCAGGCAAGCTTTATTTGTTAGAGCACAAACAAAATATCACCACACATTTCACTTCAGGCACATGTGTTCCAGTCTGAAATCTCATGTTATATGGTATCTTAATCACACACTTTAAACTTTTCATCTCCAAATGTCAGAATCAATATAAAAGAATTTAGATCATGTTGAAAGTCAGGTGTCTTTTTTTAACCCCAAGGTAAAAGGGAGAATGGAGTCTGGGGAGAGCTACAGAGTCTTCATTAAACATTGCCTTCATGCTTTGTTCATCCACCAAGTCTCCAGGAGGCAGAGGAAGGAATAGCAATTAACACAGTCAATATTCTCTAGGATCTTCATAGACTCTGCTCCTCTTGGCCTTTCACCCCTGAATCACAAGTATAGAGATTGGACCTAGAGGGGATTGATTGTCAGTGTGTAACCTGTCTCATCTTTAATCCTCATTGTATTCTCTATCCTCTCCCCCCATCTGTCATCTACCTGTCTGTCTGTCTGTCCATCTATTGTCCATCCATCCATCCATCCATCCATCCATCCATCCATCCATCCATCCATCCATCCATTCATCCATCTATCTGCCTATCTATCTATCTATCTATCTATCTATCTATCTATCTATCTATCTATCTATCTATCTATGTATCTATCTACCTATCTGTCTGTCTATCTATCTGTCTATCAATCATCTATCTTCTTACTTATTTATCTATCTATCCCTACCTCTCTTTCCTTCCTTTGAGGCTTCATGTAGAAATGCTTCAGCTCTCCTGGGTCGTATAATCAACACAATCCAACAGAATGTTTAATGTGGGAGCTAATAACAAAGAATAGAACTCAGCAAGCCAACTTCAAATTCTATGTGGTATGATTGTCAACTAGAGGCTTTCAGTCACCAGGTGAGCCAAACCCTGAGACCCAGATGGGTTAGTTTTTGCTTCATTCCCAACATCCAATCAGTTTCCATACGTGCTGATTAAAGTGCATCATTATTCTTCATTTGTTCTTTTCACTTTCTATTTTTACCGCTGGCAATCTTGCTGAAGTTATATTTGCCTCTCTCTGTGGTTTTACTAATTATATCTTGTATAGCCTTCCTTCTCCTGATCCCCCCACCTTTTTTGCCCCCAATACAGTTGCCAGTCTGCTGCCAATCTGCTGCTGCTGGTTTTCTCCAGCCTAATCATGCTATGCGCTCATGCTTAAAAAACCTCAAACATTGATTAAATTTTTCTGAAAACCATCCTACCATTTCGCTCTGACGGCAGTGAGATTGAAAAGCAGAAAATTCTGCTGCACAATAGCCGTGTTGTGAGGGATCCAGTAATAAAACCTGGGAGTTGTGTGCACCTGCTGCATTTGTCTTTCTGTGGTACCATCAGGTAACTCACTTTTCACAATCTCATAACTTAAAGAATGTTCACTGCCCATGTGCATAACATTACTTCCCCAAAACTCGAACATTAAAAACCATCAGTACCTGTCATGGGAAGAACTCTTTAAAACCGTAAAATTTGTTTCCTCCCACCTTGGTGATTCTCTGCAGAAGCCAAGTGGCCTTTAAGAGTTCACTTTAAAGTAGATCACTCTTCTAGAAGAAAGAGACATCATTCCTATGAAGGGTGAATGAAGAAATCAACAGTAATTTCATGTTTACATTGAAGATGAGTGAACCTCATCAAATATAAATCTATATCCAATTTCAGAAAAGACACAGGCAAAAAAGCACAAGATATGCCACATTTTATTTTTACTAAGAATAAATTACCTGTTTTATTAATATGGCAATCTTTTTTTATAAAACATTTTAAAAGTGTGAAGTTTAACACTATTGTTCTTTGCATGGCACATTTTGAATCATTGCAATCATCTAAATATTTTTTTTAATTTACTTTTTATTCAGTTTGTTTTTGACAGTTTCACATATGTATATAATGCATTCCGAGTCCTCTCCCTACCCACCTCTTCTCTGCTTCCTCTCACCCCTGTCGGCACCCCCTCCTCCCTATCAGTTCATTTCCCAGATGGTAACTGTGGCTCAGAAACAGGGTCTTATCGTCTAGTTCTGGTGGGCAACCAAGTGGAATGACAAGAGCCCATGCTGTTTTATTGGCCTCTGGAGGCTCCCTGACCAACAACTCGTAAGGAGATACCTGACTCATAGCATTTGGGGGACGGTGGCGGCATTAAATAACGCACAGCTTCTGGGAACAGTTTTTCCCAACCTTGCAGGATATCTCCTTTCAGACTATCTTAAAAAATAAATTGTATTTTTAATTTGGTTACAGGATATTAAGTTCCACATGTCTTTTTCATGCCCTGTTTGTTTTGGCTGACACACTCTCTCCCCACCTGATCTCTCCTATACCCCATGTTTAAACTCTCACAGTGACCCCACTATGCTTCCTATTACCTGTATTCCCCCCCCCACTTCCGCAAAGCATTCCCTTCCCAATGGCTTCTTTCTGGAGTTCTGGCTTCTGCAGGAACTTCCAATTGAACAGACAAAATTAAAGATGTAAAACTAAGATTCTACACCTGGGAAATGTGATTTAAGTTCCTTGTGAGAAATTGTTGCGAAACCTTGCAAGTTTGAGACTGTTTTGTCCATAAATTACACTTTTATATAGAGAGATTTTTTTAAGTGCTAGCATTTTCTTAAATACATTAGGTTAGATTGTCAGTAGCCATTTAAAGATATTAGTTCTGAAAATTATCAGTCCCATGTAGTTTAATGGCCTAATTATGGTTGGACTTGAGGAAAGGGTTATTCCATAGGAAGGGTCTATGAGAACACCCAGTTCTCAGCACAAAAGCTGTGACACACGTCACCTTGGCAGGGGAAAAAGCTGGATGTGACATTTTGCTGAGGTCCCTCACTGGACCCCATGTTGTGGAGCCTGCCTCTAGCTGTCGATACTTCATTTATAAAATGACACAATTCAACTGTTTTCTCAATAATCAATTTGTCATTGAATGTTAATCTATTATTAAACAGTTTTTCTGATGGTTCCTTCATGAAAAGCAACTTGAGAGGAAATAAGAAAGCTAATACACATCAAGTTGCAAGTTGAGCACTATGGTGAGAACAGTCTTCTGCCAGATGCATGTAGTGTAAGGAATGAACTTCAGTGAGAAAATGTTGACTAGAGAATCAGAAAAGTCACATTTTAAGCCTAGGAAGTGCGATCCACACTTGAGATGCTTCTGTTTATGAATGACACCACACGGGCCTCAAAGTGCTAAACTGGTTCTTGGTTTCAAGTCAGCAGAACAAAATAAAGGAGGAGTGGCTGAAAATAGTAGTTGATCATTTCCCTTCCATTTGAACATGTTTCCACTGAAATTGAAGCTGGAACTTATTTTAGATGTCTAAAAATGTGTTCTTTTTACTTTCCCCAGCTGTAGTTCTAATCTCCATCAATCAAATACACACCAGTTGAAAATTCTTCTTTTTTTCTTTTGCCTGCTCTACTGAAAACAATATTTGCCTCTCATGGGGCCTTGTTTCAGCACCAATGAATTGGACTTTCTAAAGAAAATAATTTCTTTCCCAGTCTCTCTTACCCTAAATCTGCATTTGCCTTACTCGGAGGAACTGAGTTCATTTCCCAGAATCCATGTCAGGTACCTCATTACCTGGAACTCTAGCACAGGGGGGATCCAATGTTACCTTCTAGCCTCCACCAGTCCCAGTCACACGCGTACATACAAACAAGCAAAACACTTACTCACATAAAATAAAAATAAATTTAAAAAAACGAGCGAGTCACTGTGTCACTGTATTTACATTTTCCAATGTATTTCCCCTTATTTTCTTGACTCATGGCCAGTTTTGGAGTGTTTGATTGGAGAGAGAAAGTTTCAGAGTGAGTCTCTCCCACCTATCATTTTCTTAATTGAATCTCAATTTGGAGCAAATGAAAAAGCAATTAATTCATGTTATCATTGCATCAGTTTTGCCTATGTGAAAAGTTACGGAATTTTGCACAGGATTGCTATAGCCAAAGTACCATTCACGGAGATCTAAGGAGCCTTGTTTCCACCCAGTGTCTGGTGCGAACCAGGTTCTGATCTCCCCAGGGCTCTCTGCTTTGCCTCTTACCTCAGAAGAAGGAGTGGGGAAGGCCACAGCTTGGAATCATCTCCCGGGGCACTGCACCCTCATGGCCTGAGAGAATATCACTTTGAAAAAAAAGGTTTCAGCATTGGAATTTGGGGAAACATTTTTTCCATAGCTACCCTTGTTTGCTGTCCTGTTGCTGCGATAAACTTGGGAGGGAAAAGTTCATTTGCTTTACACAACCCAGTCATAGACCATCACTGATGGAAGTCAGGGCGGGACCTCAAGAGAACCTGGAGGCAGACACTGAAAGCAGAAGCCCTGAAGGAACTCTGCTTCCTGGCTTGCTCCTCGTGGCTTGCTCCTCATGCCTGCTTTCTTGAGCACCTAAGACCACCAGCCCAGATGTGGCATCTCCCACAATGGGTGGGTTCCTCCACATCAATCATTAATCAAGAAAATGCCCCATAGATTTGCTCACAAACCAAATGAAGGTGTTTCCTCAGCTGAGGGTCCTGATGCCTTGATGGCCCTTGCTTGTGCCAAGCTGAGAAGAAATAACCAACACAGTAACAGTCACACAGGAAGCATGTTGCAGACAGGCAACTTTGACATTTGAACATACATCAGAATACATACTTTATGTTGTTTTTAAAAACATGATCCTGAGAGAAAAATTTAACCACAGATCACAATCTGCGTACACTTGGGTATAGATTTGTATATGATTTGTGACATTTTATATTTATCACAGCCAGGTTTTCACTTTCTTTGCTGTATCCATCTATCTCAATGCCATTTTCAGTATTTATGCATGCATGTTGTTATTTACCGCTTACATTTTTAATGTTGTTAATAGCTTATCCATTCTGTTGATCTGGCACTTTCTATGTCTTAGATACATGCTAATCACTGAAATGGCTACTGTGACTAGAGGTAGGAAATAAAGTGAGTTGTTCTTTGTCTTCACATCTGACTTTTGAGTCCTGTTTGCATAATTTTAGCAAAATGCTATTCTAGACTACGGGAGGCCTGCTTTAGAAAGGATACCAAGAGTTCTCTATGTAATATTGTCAAAAAAAAAAAAACCCAAAGCATCTTTTGATGACTCCATTCATGTCCTCCCTCCCACCAAAGCATTCTGTTTTTATCACTAGATGCCTATCCTCAAATGTTAGAAATGCTTTGGGGTTTTTTTTTTATTAATTTTATTTTAGAATGGAAATTTCTATCGTATCAAGGTGCATTAGCTCTTGGAATATACCTGACATGGAATGATCATCAAAGATAATGATGTGTTAGCCAGCTACAGATGTGTTAGTTTGCGCAGCAAAGTCTATGAGGAAATAAAACCATTGCTCCATGCCGTTTAAAACATAGGTACATATAAGACCATGTGATTGTGTTCAAATCAGTTCTTCTATGCAGGAATGATCTATGTTTAGGCTTCTTTATTCAAAAGGCTTTTAATAGTTTTTAAAGCATTCATTTATTTTGTATTTGTTTGCATGTGCCCACATGCACCATGGTGCTCATGTGGAGGTCAGAGGACAACATTAAAAACCTTAAAAGAATTTGCTAGAATTATGTATAAAGTCAGTCACTTGGAATAATGATACTGCACATTTAAGATGTAACCCTCTGGGGAGGAAGAGAAGCAGCAGCAGCTAATTGTGGGCACCATATTTTAAGCTTTGCTCTTCGTGGAATTTTATAGAATGTGTCCATTAAAATCACTCTTGCCCTAGTTACAAGCAATCTGTTTTCTATGGTTTATTTTTTCCTCCTCTTGTCTTCTCAGCTCTTATATCAGGGATTAACACTATCATCAATTCTTTTTCTTTCAACACATTGATTTAATTTAGCATGTGCTGTTCCCAGCTGCATAGTTATTGGTAAAATTTTGTAGATCATTCGTGGTTTACTTTGATACTATGCAACTGGTAGACAGTCTGCTCTTTGTGTGTTTCCTTTGAAAGTGAACTCCCAAAAGTCTTACTAGTCAACAAACATTTCTTTTTCCAACGTTATGCCTAGCATTCTAAAACTGTTTTTCATGGAAATTTTATTTTAGGGGTTAAAAAGCAACACAGAAATCTCTATTAGATTGTTCACATGATTTAGTAACAACAGATTTTAGTCAACTACATAACAGAATAACTTGTTCCTTTTAGTGTGTTGTTTTGGTATCAATATTTTTAAGGTATTATTTGCAAAACCTGAGTAACTTATAGGATTTAAAAAATACATAAACTATTTTTATCATTAAGCCAAAGAATAAAGAATGAGCTGATACTGTGTATGCTTTGTAGACAGATTATGTCTAACTTAAAAGACAGCTCTGTGGGACTAGCAGAAAGAGTAAAGCATCTGGTTTATAGGAGCTTGGAAATTGTTTTTGTCATTATTAAAGTGAGGATAGACAAGATGGTTCAACAGGTAAAGAAACTTACAGCCGAGACTGGTGACCTGAGTTCCAGCTGCTGGACTCACAGAGTGAAAAGAGAGACCCGAGTCCTTCATGTTGTCCTCTGACCTTCCACGAATGTACCACAGCATGCATGCCCAAACATATACAAATAACACACATAATAAATATAATAAAATATTTTTAAAAGACTGTTTGGTATCAGTTGCTTTTTAAATACATCCTGAGTCATGCAAATTTGTTGGTATTTAAAGAAAGATTAGAAGGAAAAAGAATCAGAGAATCCAGAAACCTCAAATTTCATCCTAATCAACAGTTTAAACTTAGCTTCTCTTTTTCCCCTTCCCAACAAATAAGGAAGTGTCAGGCAAGTGGCTCACATGCAGCATTTTATGTTGCTTTCATTTGCTAAAAGAAAGCCCTATTTAAACACATCTGGGGCCAGTAAGAGAAAGTCCGCAGCAAGGGGCAGAGAGGAAAAACATGCAAGTCAAGATCTTATGTAGAATCCTGAAGTATGTACCCATTCTAGGTTTATCTTGAGAATTAAGAAGAAACAGGAAGAGAGCAGATAGAGAAAATAGCCATTGTAAAAGAGTAAGTGAACTGATAAGGAAAGCGAGTAGAGTTCAAACACTTCATGTATCCTAGTAGAACACTGGGATAACAGGGAATAAATAAACAGATGAACGCTCACTTAACCCAGTGATGTGACCTTACTTAGATTTTAAGACAGAGTCTAACTGCGTGTTTCACCCTGGCTTTAAAGTTAAGACCCTTCTGCCTCTGTCTTCTGAGTACCAGGACTTAAAAGGCTGTGTAAGCCACCAATGTGGATAAAACCAAATTTCTCAGAGAATTAGTAACTTACTTAAGTTCATGTAGACGGTTAAAGCAAGAATTAAAGAAAACAATAATAAAAAATAAAAGCCTTTGAATGTCCCACACATCCCATGTTTCTGCTACAATGGGCAGGATAGAGAATGTGGAGAAGAAAAGTAGATAAAAGTGTAAGTGAAAGCCACGGGTGCAGCACCGCCCTGTACATGCATGCTGTGGTCCATTCACAATCTAGCCTTTCTCTTATTCTTAACAAAGTACAGGGCAGATTTAGAAATTAAGAACCGACAGGTGGTGCAAACAATTCTACTGCTGTAGGTTTTTTGGGGGGTTTGTTTGTTTGTTTGCTTGGGTTTTTTTTGCTTTTTTGTTTGTTTTTTAAACTTTTGGCTGCATTTATTTTATGGCATAAGTTTTTGTTTCTTCGGGGATATTATTTTTTTCTGTGCAACCTCCTCTTCAGGCTTTGGAACAATTTGTTCCCTTTCAATGAAGATAGTCTCCGTGTGGCAGGGGAGCTCAGTTACAGGTTAATCTGCTATGAGCTCTGAAAGCTCATCTATGAATCTTAGATGCTTTGTTCATCTAGATAGAGTCAATGACTACAGAGCATCTATATCTAAACCTTTACATTCAGCACCACATTCTGCATTTTAAAGCATATGCCTTTAAAATGCAGCCCTTTTTTTGGGCCACCAACTGTGTGTCCAGCCCACTCTTTGGCCTGGGTGCACCTACCAACTCCACCATTACACTCAGGGACCACACACAAGGCTCTTTTTAAAAAAAAAAAAAACTGACATCCTTCAGATTTTTGATGCCTTTTCGGACATGAGAATCCATGGTAGCTTGGGCTGTTTCAAGGGTGTTCTTGAAGTGAACAACGAAGATTCGAATATCTTGATTTGCACAATTGTGTAGGGTTTTCTGGGTCAAAAGAATAGTGAACCACCTTCACAGGTCACCTCGGGCCCAAACAAGAAGAGCTCTACTCCAGTATCACAACTTTTTCTCCTAAATTGAAGACTATAGACTGAATATTAGAGCTACCTACCATGCTGCAGGTGGCCCAAGAGCAAACAATACCCATCAAACTGTCTAACTCATCATCTACAATCTCTTGCATCCCCATTGCATTTTCTGTATCTTGGTGAAAATCGTTATTTGATCAATAAGAACAAATGTGGGCCTCGGGTTGAATTCTATACCTTTATATGTTAATACCATACTTTTGAGATATCAGACTGTATTCAGTGGCTTATTATATTCACTTGGGCCTCTCTTACTGCCTGTAAAACATGCTGTTTCTACAAAGGAAACCAAGTGAAATATACATTCACATCCTTCATTAAAGTGACAATTATAAGAGCTAGTATTGATAAGTCAGTCATTGTGTTATAGAAATTGCTTTATGCACTTTAATTTGTCTAATTTCTATGTTATTAGGTCTTTCAAATAAGAAAGTCAAGGCAGAGTGACTTTAAGTAATTTAAGGACGAAGTTCTCAGAAGGGGTTAGTGAGCTGAGACTCCTTTGAGGGTTGAACAACCTTTTCACAGGGGTCACCTAAGATTATCAGAAAACAGATATTTACATGATGACTCATAACAGTAGCAAAATACACTTAAGAAGTAGCAACGAAATAATTTTATAGTTGGGGGCCACCTCAGTATGAAGAACTGTATAAAAGGGCCACGGCATTAGAAAGGCTGAGAACCACTGCCATAGAGAGTTGATTCCTGTGACTTTGTGCTGGGCACAGTGCATTTCAGATAATCAGTATGATCAGGTGCCATGTGAAAATTCTACCTGGTGGCTTTCAAGTTACACCTCTGTGCTAAAACTCTGAGTTGAATAAACATATTAATACTGCAATGATCTCAAATTCAATATATTGAGATATCACAGTCTTGCATGACTTTTCTGGTATGAGGTCTTACATCCAGCCCGTGACATATGGAACAGTACTCTCAGCTCAGACTTTTTTGCACAGCTCCATGATCCACTGGAATGTTAAGAGTAGGACATGTGTCAACCTTCTTCATTTCTGTTCTCCTCTTGTCCACAGCAGTACCCACAGAAAAGTGTATATTACCTTACTTTATGTATGTTGCATGTGTGTGTTGTATGCACAAGTGTGCAGGCATGTGTATGTGAGCAAACACATATGTGCAGGTGTCTACACTGGGTGCTAACATCGGGTGTCTCCCTCAACACTCTACATTTTTTGAGACAGGCTCTCTTGCTAAGTGCTGCCTTCACTAGCTGGCCAGTGAACCCCTGGGATCTGCTTGTCTCTGCTCCCCACTCATACCCCAATACTGGGATACAGATGTAAGACACTGAATGTATGCTTTTTTACACGAGTGCTGGAAATCCACACTCAGGCCTTCATGCCTTGTCAGCAGGCTTCACTCACCGGGATATTTTCCCAGCCCGACATCTCTAACTTTTATTAAGTAGGAAACACTGAATGAACTATTCACAATGAAACAGGTGGGAAATAAACCACACAATATGCTCTTTTATCTGGCCACACAAGTGACAAAGTGAAGAAGGAGGAGGAAGAGGAGGAGGAGGAGGAGGAGGAGGAGGAGGAGGAGGAGGAGGAGAAGAAGAAGAAGAAGAAGAAGAAGAAGAAGAAGAAGAAGAAGAAGAAGAAAGTACAAAGGAGACTTTTTTCATATGCATTTCAGCCACCCAGGGGAACTAAGTCCATAATATTTCTGAGTCATCCAAGAATAGCTGGCATCTGCCTCCAGCGAAGTCACAGAACAGACCCCACAGGTGTCACAATGGGGGAAGGTTGGGAGCATTTTCCTAATTTCAGAGGAGCAGACTCTCCAGCTCTTTTCTGTCTTCTATGGTCCCTCTGAGGAAATCTGTTCAGAAAGCATATGGAAAGAGCTGTTGAGTAAGAAAGCCCCCGTCGCCTCCTACCCACCATTTCTGCTTCTCCTGTCCTCCCAGCGACAGTTGGCACCGAGAGAAGCTCATTAAGTTAATAAACATGCTTTTTCATGAAACCAAGTGCAGAACACAGACTATTAAAGGTGATTAGTCCATAACATGTCGTTTTGCATTTAGATGGCCTCACTAACTGGATCTCACAGACATCACAGAGATAAAAAGAGAACTGGCTGTCTTCCCAAGTCTTTAAAAATGATTAAAGAAAATGGACTAAGAAATGTTGTCTTCGAAACACGGTATGTATTCACTCATAAGTGGATTCTAGATATAAATCAAAGGATAATCAGACTACAATCCACAGCTCCAGAGAAGCTAGGAAACCAGTAGAACCCTAAGAGGCATGCATGGTTCACCTTGGGAAGGGGAAAGAGAGGAGATCTCCATGAGTAAACTGGGGATGAGGAGGGACAATAGAGGGGAGGGGGTAGGGAATGAGAACATGAGAGACGAGTGGGAGAGCAATGAAAGAGATATCTTGATAGAGGGAGACATCATGGGGCTATATAGGGAGAAACCTGGTGCTAGGGAAATCCCCAGGAATCCACAAGGATTACCCTAGCATAGACTACTAGCAATAGTGGAGAGGGTGCCTGAACTGGCCTACCTGGGTAATCAGATTGGGGAATACCCTAACTGTCATCATAGAGCCTTCATCTAGTAACTGATGGAAGCAGATGCAGAGATCCACAGCCAAGCACCAGGCTGAGCTCTGAGAGCCCAGTCAAAGAGAAGGAAGAGGGATTATATGAGCAAGCTGAGTCAAGATCATGATGGGAAAATCTACAGAGATAACTAAACAAAGCTCAAAGGAACCCATGAACTCTAGACTGACAGCAGTGGACCCTTCATGGGACCAGACTAGACCCTTTGCATACGGGAGACAGTTGTGTAGCTGGGTCTGTTTTAGGGGCCCCTGACAGTGTGATCACGATCTATCCCTAGTGTACAAGCTGGCTTTCTAGATCCCATTACCTATGGTCTGACACCTTGCTCACCCTTGATGCAGGGGGAAGGGGCTTAGTTGGCCTCAACTGAATGTACCAGGCTTTGCTGTTCCCCCATGGAAGGGCTTGCCCTTTTGGAGGAGGGGATGGGGAGGGGAGAAGACAGAAAGCCGGAGTGAGAGAAGGGATGAGAGGAGGATCTGTGGTTGGTATGTAAACTGAAAAAAAAGTTTTTTTAAATAAAAAAAAAAGAAATGTTGTCTCCGAAGAAAATGATAGGCCAAGGTCCACGCAGTTAATAACCCAGTGGGTGAAAATGCATCCCCACAGGATGTTGCTGGGGCAGGCAAATGAAAGGTCCAGGGAAGAACATGCAGTTCTTGCTTTGCTAACTGTCGCCCAGGGCCTGAGCGAGGAAGGTGCTGCAGCCACTGTTAGTGGAAACAGGCAAGGTCACAGTCCAGGGGCCCCAGAGTATGCTACAGTAGATGCTAGAGGCCTGGTGTCTGGTCAGAGGCATCTGTGACTCTAGGAACACAGGCGGGGAGGAAGCAGCTTAGCTTCCTTTTGTCCACACTGACGGATCCTCAAAGCACTCTGACTGAAATGAGATATGGACTCAGCAAGCATCCTTTGGAATGTTCATGCTGGCCTTTGGGAGCATCAAAGGAAGGCATATTTTCCATTAATAATTTTGCACATGTACCTATGTATCCCGCTAGTAAGGATTGACAGGCCCACAGGTCAATGCTGCCCTGCATTTCTACACTGTTCCAGAAGTAGAGAAGGCAACTCATTTAACGTACTCCCAACCCCCCTGTATATTTACAGAGAGAGGCTTTATTTTGTCAAATTTCACCTTGTTCCCAGGCTCTCTTTCTGCCCCCGATGCAGCACAAACACACTTACACACATTGTACCATCTGTGGGGCAGTTTTATACTGCGTTTTTAAGTAGACATTGGAGACATCGATTTCATAAAGATTCTTTGCCTGTGAGAAGATAAATATTACGTCATCCTTAATTTCTTCACAAGAGTCTAAATCCAAGCCTTTCTTGAAAGTAAGAATCCTAAGAATCCACAAGGTTAAAATTTTGTGCAATTTAGTTTTTGCCCTGAAAAATGCCTTGAGACGCCATGTTTCAAGTTCTCTGGTCCCAGTGCATTTTGTCACGAAGGCAATGGCAGTGTGTGGCATGCTAAGTGTTGAGCATGCAGACTCACACATTTTATAAATGTCTTCTTTCATTCTTTTTTCCTTACATAAAATTCATAACAATATCCATATTACTTCTTTTACAGCACGGGATCTGGATATTGGGTAGTTACTTTCAACATATTTCCCATGTGTGAGATGCTTTTCGAGTAGTTAAGCTGTGGGGAAAATGGAGCATTTTTCCTTTAGAATTTTGTAGCACAAATGCTTTATCTTCAAGGCTAATGGTGACTTGGATGTTTTTCCTTTAGGGGCTATTTGCAAGTAGAATATTCACCTCAGTTTGCTCCACCAGGAAGGCCTGGCAGGAGTCCCGCTGTCTCAGGGAAGGGAACTGGGGAAGTGGTGACCCCACTCCACTTGGTATACGCTGACAGTGTTTGCTCTGTAATTCATGGCAGTGAAAAAACTGAGCATTTTGGAAATGTTTGCTTTTGCCAAACTAGAACCACACTAAGAATAGTGTGTCTGCTATTTCACTGGGTTCAAAATACCATCCTGAAAAGCAAACAGACATGCCCATTTTACAGCAGGAAGTTGAGGCTTCAGTTTCTGCATCCATCCTCAAGGGGTTTTCAAAGAACAGCTGGAATCCAGCCCACAGTGATTACCCCAGCATCCTTTCTTCCATACCTGATCATATTAATTGCCATCCCATGAGAGTGTGAGGCTTATTAAATTAGACTTGCTTAAAGTATTTTGTTCTCCAAAATTAAAGGAAAAGGTAGAGCCTTCTTTTATTAGAGTTTTTTTCTAAATCTATGACACTAACAGGAAGCCTACAGAAATTAATAATTGTGCCAGCTATCAATCTTCTCATGCATAAAATTCAAAATTTGTTTCTCTGCCTACAGATGAAATGTCATTTTTATAAAAAGCTAATAATACGCACCCACAAGTGTGCCTGTCAACACCAATGAGCCAATCGCAACCTGCAAAAATGAAAATTTAGTATGATATTAAATTCATTTTAATCTGGGCAGAGAAATCACAGTGCATTCAGAGTGTGTTAAATATCAATAGAATTTAGTTTTCTGGTGAATGTGAGGCTTTGGATGCACAAAATTACAGATAATTTGAATAACATTTATGAACATACTGACATCCTTAATTACATACGTAAGGCTGCCAAGGGTCACAGAGAAAGTAAATTGATCATGCCTGGATGGAGGCAGGAATAGTCTGCAAACTATGTGCTCACTCTTTCCAAGGTTTTCCAGTGTTTCTTCTGCAATTTCCATTCTGCACCTGAAGTTGTACAAGGATTATTCACTTATTCATTTAAGTCTATTATAACTCATTCCAGAAAGTAACTGAGGCTATTTTCTTCTTTTAAAAAAATTATTCTTTTCTCATATTTTACATGAGAAAATGTAACATATGTAAATAGTTGTAAATATATGTCAATAATTATATGTAAATAAGAATGTAAAAAAAAACCCTCAGTTTTCCCTCTCTCTTATCCTTTCTGTCCATACCCCCTGACTTCCCCTCCCCGCTAGATCCAGTCCTCCTCTGTTTCCCTTCAGTAAAGAGCAGGCCTCCCAGGGACATCAACCAAACATGGCATAGCAAGTTACAATAAGACTATGCACAAACCCTCATATCAAGGCTGGACAAGGCAACCCAGTAGGAGAAAAAGGATGCCAAAAGCAGGCGAAAGAATCAAATAGCCCCTGCTCCCTCTGTTAGGAGTCCCACAAGGACACCAAGCTACGAAACTATAGGTGCAAAGGACCTCGGTCATTCCCATACAGGCTCTGTTGAGCCCCTATGAGCCCTGGTTAGTTAATTCTATGGGCTATGTTCTTGTGCTGTCCTTGGCCCTCCTCCCCCTCTTCTGTGGAATGCCCTGAGCTCCACCTAATGTTTGGCTGTAGGTCTCTGCATCTTCTCCTATCACTTGCTAAAATGGCATCCTATAGAATGGGAAAAGATTTTCACCAACTCCACATCTGACAGAGGG
>CABHPH010161884.1:0-49818 GCA_902168325.1 Peromyscus nudipes | reverse complement strand
AGCTAACCTCACCTGGCCAACTTCTCGGCTGGTCTTGTTTCCTCAGACTGGAAGCTTCTGTGTCCTCATATCCGAATGGCTCTTAGCTGAACTGTGCTCCAAAGTCTGAAAGCTTAACCAGCTAAATGCTTAACCAGCCAAATGCTGCTAGTTTCTGGTCCTCACGCCTTATATACCTTTCTGCTTTCTACCACCACTCCCTGGGATTGAAGGCTTGCTTTCTGGGATTAAAGGCGTGAGTCACCATACTTGGCTGTATCCTTGAACACATGGATTTCTGTCTCTGGAATGCTAGGATTAAAGGCGTGTGCTACCACCGCCTAACCTCTGTTTAATATTGTGGCTGTTCCGTCTCTGACCCCAGATAAGTTTATTAAGGTACACAATATTTTGGCAAACACAATACCACCACAGGGCATGGTGGTACACATCTGCAAGCTAACACTTGGGAAGTTAAAGGCTTGTGTTCCAGGCCAGGCTGCTACATAGTAAGTATGAAGTCAATCTGTGCCACAGTGTGAGAGCCTATTTCAAAAATACCAAAGAAAACAATCATGGAAGTTTGCAGGATCTGTGAATAATAAGGTCAACATAGCCTTAAGGTATTCAAGAAACAGAATAACAAGATTGAACCTGGACAAACAGGAAAAGTGGAAAACAGTGAAATCTAATCCCACTCTGTGCTCTATTTCAGGACATTGGTGTATCTCTTCTCATGTATATTTGCATGGATCATTTTTAAATTTATTTTTATGTTTTATTTTTGTTCTTATTTTATTTATGTATACATTCCCATTTCTGTGTGTAAGTATACACATGTGTGTATAGGTGCCCAGAAAAGTATATCAGATTCCCTGGAGCTGCAGTTATAGGCAGTTGTAAGCTGGCCCACACAGGCACTGGGAGGCAAGCTTAGATCCTCTGCAAGAGTGGTACCTGCTCTTAAACACTGAGAAAACTATCCAACCTGGACAAATTTAAACCTTTGTTTAACCCTGACATTTTATGAGAAGAATCCTGCAGATAAAGTGTGCATAATTGCTTAATGGTTCCCTGCAACCCCAAGACTTTCCTTTGAACAGCAATTAAAGCTGACCATCTTCACACTGCAGCACTGTGGGAAATGTGTGCTTCATGGGAAATTATACATCTGCTATAGCACGCCCTCCTCATTATCTCCATCCAGGCACTAACTAGGTTGGACCTCACTTGCTTCCCATATGAGGTAAGATCTGAAACAGTTCAAGGTGGTGCAGCCTTCCATCCTTCTGCATTGTCTCTCGCCATTCTAGAGCAGATAGTTCATAACTACGTGAGTTGTGAATAACCGGATTGCAAGGAAAATTTGATTATTTCTACAAACATCAATTGAATACAGCCTGGTGGAGAGCAGCTTCTCCTAGGGCTTCTGCCCTCACAGTAATCCCCGCTTTCCAACCATTTGTACATTGCTGCCAGATATCCTGATCTACAGCTCCATCTGCTATGTGGAGAAGCCTTTGGACAGCTTCACTATCCTCACTAGGAGTTAAATACACACAACTTTTTAACATTTGTTCACTTTGATATTTATATGAAAGAAATAATTATGAAAATTGTTTTTAAGGAAATGTATGGCTCTTAGTATACCAGGAAAAAAATGTATATTACCAAAATCACTTTTTAAAGGATTTTCCTCTCCTTCATGTACATGGGTGCTTTCTCTGCTGGTTTGTAAGTATACCACATGTGTGCCTGGAGATAAGAAGAGTATCTTGGATTACTTAGTACTAAAGTTATAGGTGATTATGAGCTGGCATGTGGGTGCTGGGCAACAAACCCAGGTCCTCAGCAAGAGCAGCAAGTGATTTTAACTACTGAGCTCTCTATCCAGCCCCCCAAGATCATTTTTTAAAATACACCATCCTTATAATACACTCATTTAGAAATTTCTTTCCAGAGGTACTGTCATCAAAATGTAAATATGCCCTTACTGCGGGGAGGAGGGGGATTTCCAAATATTCTTGGAGTTTCATATTCCATTCTGTCCTCTTTGTCTTTTGCAGAGCAGGGCAGTTTGCAAGATTCAGGTCTCTCATGATGCAAGATAACATCAATTCTTTTCCAATCTCTGTTCTCTATCATATTTCATAAGATTTGTCTTCAGAGATATAAATACTTTTCTGGTCATGTCAAAACCACGACCAGATTTCTCTCCCCTTTCTGCCCCTTCTCTGTGTCTCCTTATGCTAATTACTTTTTTAATTAAGAAGACCTTTTTTAAAATATATACATATTTTCCAATGATTTGCCTACAATTGTCATCTAGAAGTCAATAAAAAAGTGATTTCTTTTGTATTCTAGCTTTTGTTCCTATACTCTGCTGTCTCTTTGATAACACAGAAATATGAATTTGAGACTCAGACATCTAAGATTTGATCCCTACATTAACATCTGTTAACATATTATATTAGGCTTGTGGACATCATGTGTGTTAAGACACCTTGGTGTGTTTCTCAAATGGTTGATGTGGGAGAACCCAGGTGGTAAGAATGGCTTATTTGTCAGCTTTCTATTGCTGTGATAAATCATCTGAGACCATCAACATAAAAGCATAGGTTACATGGTGAGTCTGTGGCCAAATGGCCCCACTGTTTTGAGCTTGTTGTCAGACAAAACCTTATGGCAGAAATATGACAGAGGAGGCTGTCTACTTCATGGCAATGTAGGAACAGGGAAAGAAGGAGAGAGAGAAGCTTTTCAAGGGCACACCCTTCCTCAGTGACTTCCACTAGGCCCCACTTCTTAAAGGTTCTGTCACCTCCAGCCAGTACCACATGCTGGAACCAAACCTTCAAAGCATGAGTTTTGGGATATACATTGAAGATCCATGTGGCTGGAGAGATTCTTAGGGGTTACTAATGCTTCCTACTCTTCCAGAGCACCAATGTTGTTTTCTCAGCCCCCACAGTGGCCATTTAACAACTATCTCTCAAGGATCTGATGCCCCTCTTCTGACCTCAGTGGAGACCTACATGTGAGCAAACACATTCACATACACAAATAAAATCAAATGATTTTTTTTTTAAGATTCAAAGCATAAAAGTGGGTGCAAGGAATGAGTCAGAGGAAGCATCCATAGAGCAATCAAAGCAATTTTTTAGAAGCATCCACTACCAGAGTATTTGATTCCAAAAGCTGTCTGAATGACACACCAGGGCAAGGAGACACTGCTGGTGATAATTTGACAAGGAAAGCATTGGCTTCTACTGAAAAGTGCACTGGTGTGAGAAAGACCTTTCCATGCACAGACGCTGTGGGAATAAGCACTCAGTGGGGATTTGAAGCCTTGGGGACCCTTAACCATTCATCAGTCCATGTGGATTTTCCATGACTCAGCATTTTGCCAACTCACTTTGCATTTCAGAGTCTCTACATTTCCGCCAGAGTGCTGTGGGTTGATCCCTGAGCATTCATTCCAGCTCAGTAGATCCTCTTCCAAAAGTAGAACTGTGCTTTTAAAATTGTGATAGCAAGTATTTTATAACTACTTATAAATTGTTTAGTGTACATATGTACCTAAGGTCACCCCACACATTATACACTATATAATGGCATTATATAGAAGTATAGAATTTTTTAAAAGGAATTCTCCCCCTTTTGTGACACTTCTGGATTTTTTTCTTTATATTATTAAAATACTGAATTGTGACAATGAATAAGTAGCATTGTCCTGTGGCACAGTCTGTTTCAGCCACATCAAAAAGATTTGCTCACAGTTTACAAAAGACAGATCTTAACTGCTAATTGGCTTCAGAGTCTCAAATAGAACCTGATTAATTGTTCTCATTAGCTTCCCTGTAACTCTCTCCTTTCAATTGTTCAAACGAAGGCAATGATTTTGTTGCTTTTGGTAGGAAATGGTGTGACTTGATAGAATCTTCGAATTTTAGGGGGAAAATGTGTGGTGTGTGTGTGTGTGTGTGTGTGTGTGAATACAAGAACAGTATAGTGTGAAAGCTATTATCAACAATAATAAATCCAAATAAACATGTCTTTCCACCTTTTGTTACCTTAAAATTACTACAGTACCCATGTATGTGTAGTTGTCCTCACACAAGATTTATTTTATGAAATAACTAAGAGAATCACTTTTTGAAACAAACCAAGCCTTGCTGCCCGTGGTGAACACACCACCGTCAGCACTTACTTCTGAATGCCTCTAAAATAAGTAGAAAGGAGTGAGAGAGGAAACAACCATAGAGACGACCAATTTTGGGGCATGAAAATAAGTGCAGAGAGGTAACTGACTTAGTATAGCTTCTTAACTTTCGCACCCTCCAAAATCACTGTTAGAATGGGAAACTGATAGGAAGGGTTTATGACCACTGAACACTGCTGGAGCCTGGAAGCATTCACTGCACCAGGAGATGCTAGAGCTTCAGCCTGGGTAGACACAGCAGACAGCTACCATGCTGATGCTGCTACCATCTCTGGCAGGGAACATAGCCTTTCAGAGAAGCCATCCAAAGCTGTGAGTCTGTTTCCTGCTTTTCAGATCTATATCACCTTGACAAGCTGCCTCAGTTTGGATATCCTCTGCTTTTTGTATCCGTTAAACTGAGATGACATTCCAGGATTGTTACGGGAACTAAACAGCTCCTTGTTTGTTCCCAGCCTAAGGGTGGCTGCTAATAATTTCAACGCAGTTGGACACTCTTTCATCTCTTGTTTTAAAAATATGTAATTCTTAACCATGTTCTGGATATGTAACAATGGGAATGGGGAAAACTGCCGTTTTGTGCTTTCCAAGGTTTATCACTAAGTCTGCCCTCTTTACCTGTATTGGCTTCCCTGTGATCACAAAACAACACTACTTTTCATCTGAATACTTTTTATTTTCTTGTAAGAAAGAGAAAGTGAAATCTTTGGATGCTCCTCACACAGTATTCCAACATCTATAACCACAGCCGCCATCTGCCCTCACTCATGGCATTTATTAACCATAAAACTCTGATGTGTCGCTTCTCAAGGCCAAGATAATGCCAGATACAGAAAATGGATGGCGTTGCACTCTTCCGGTAGCACTCGGGAGGCCCATGCGGTTGCAGCATGCTCCTCAGACACACTGCCCTGGCTATGAGTTTTCAGCCTACTGTCTCCCTGTCATGATTTTCCAGCCCTCTGAGAAAGGACAAAACAGAAAATGGGCATATAAAGAGAAGTTAAAAATGTTAGCTGTGAAGCCACACATGCTGGCTCAGCAACTTTGTTCATCTCTCCATTAATAATAGAACAAAACTCTTGGGGATCCATCGCATTTGTGGAAGGAATTTAATTAGATGATACCTAGTCCTCCAAGACTCATCCTTATTAACACTGAAATAAGACATAAATGTTATATATGTTATTCTCTAGCTTTTTAACTGAAAGAAAAAAATCCTGAAGAGAATTTCATCAGATTTATATGTAGCTCACAACATATCTGTAATAGAGAAATTACATAATCCTAAGATACAACCCCCTCCCTCTCTTTCTTTCTGTCTCTGTCATTATGGTATTAACAATGTCTTTTAATGTCTTACTCAGTTTTCTTTAGTTCAGCCTTTCTTTTATACAATAAATACTTTTTATTCAAAAAATATTGGGGTCAGAATGGGAAGCAGGGGACAGCATTTGTTTCCTTGCCTTGCATCTTAGATGTGTTTTGCAAATCCTTTCTCTTGCTGGTTGTACTTTACTGGATTACAGTCTCCACACTGTGGAGCAGCTGATTTCCTTGCACCAGAAATACGCATATAAGGAAGGTTGAACAATGCAGCATTTCTCAAGTTGAGCAAACCCAGAAACTCCTGCTCTCTATGTATGTGTCATCATTAACAGGTGCCACCATTCAAGCCAGATTATACCGTTAATGAAAATACCATTAAACTTAGTCAATGGCTACATTAATGATAATCTTAAAAGCAAAGATTGGCACATAGGTGTAAAACCCCCAGATGCACTCTTGCTGCGTATATAGTCCGGTGGCTTCTGCTAGTGTGTGGACAGTCACAAACAGACAACTCAAAGCTGACCAGGAGTGTTCCCACCACCCAAAGCTCCTCTGCCCAATCTGTCCATGAGTCTCAGCCTCAGAAGGAGCTGATGTGATGTGACTTCTGTCTCCATTGTTTGTTGTCAGCTAGCGCTAGCTTTGCCCTTTGTCCTTAGCATAAAAATGTTGGCTATTATTTAAAATGTATTTTTTGTCTTTCACATTCATCAGCATTACCATGCTAACTGGATGTTTCTCTTTTTATCTATACAACTTCAATTTTGTTGAGTCCTGGTTTCTCCCTGTGATGAATAGTATTATCAGTCATTTTTCTTGCCAGTAATTTTTTTGGCTTAATGTCTATTTCTTATCTTACAGAGCATACAATTCCATGTTAGATTATTTCATAGTCTTCTACTGTACACCTCTGAAGACTCACAGAAAACTGTGTACAGTAGGTGTCTGCTTACTAGGCTTCTCGTAATTTTACTTTGGCTTGCCATGTGACAAGTTGAAAGCTGTTAAACCTGCCTCTGCTGCACCTTACTGACATCCATAGTACAGTCTTCCTCTTCCTATAGCCCAGGAAAAACTGGGGGCTTTTATCTTTTCTGCAGAACTTATCACCCCGGAGTTTCTAATTGATAATTCTTGTAGATAATGGGTTTTCAGAAAATTACAATTTTGCTAGCTGATCAAATTTTTTGTTTGGTTTGTTTGTTTGGTTGGTTTGTTTGTTTGTTGTTGTTTTTGTTTGTTTGTTTGGTTTTGATTAGGACCAAAAGGAATATGATTTACATTTGTGATTCAGAAGGATTACAGCTCTAGGTGGAATTCCAACCTCACATACTCTCTTCCCTTCCACTTAGCCACCAAAGTCTTTCTCCCTAGTGACTGCTCTTTCTTGGTGGTCTCTGCTACTTCCTTTTCTTCCTTCTGATTTTTGTTTTGTAAATGTCCTCTAATTTATTTCTTTATTTCCTTCTTTTTCTACTTAAGCTCACTTCCTAGGTGACCACATTCAAGCCAGACTGACCTGGAACTCATTGTGTACTCGCCACAATTTGAATATGAAATGTTCACAGGCTGGTATTTTGAATTCATGGTCTCAGCTGGCAGTGCTATTCTAGAAGGTTCTAGAAACGTTAAGAAGCAGGACCTATCTAGAGGAAGTACTTTAAGAATCTATAATCCCTGGCATCTTTTTATCTGACTATCTGTGCTCTGTCTTTCATGATGCTGTGCCCAAACATAGGTGGCCAAATAAACATGAATATACTTAATGGTCAGAGTGCCCAAGAAAAATTTTCAGGCCAAAACTGCTGCAGTTATTATTCGAATTCTGGCATAATACAATGTTTAGGTTTTATATCTTTATAGAATTTGTTTATATGTCTAATCCTGGCATTCTGTTGTTCCTTGGTCATATGACATGATAATGGCTTTGCATTTGCTAACTTTTATAAGAAATGGAGGTCCTGACATCTTATTCTTTTATCATCTTTTCACTTCATTCTTAGTTCATCAATATAAGTCTCTGTGTAGGGCAGAGGTATCTGCCACGTAATTGCCTGAGTATATAGTGGGAAGAGGCTTGCAATCTGAACTGTGACCAACTACTCTAGCCCACCAAATCTTATTGAACTTTTTGAATTTATTTTGTTTTGAATATCTTGTTCCTGTATAAGTATAGGTACAGATGTTTCAAAAATGTCCCATAGCCTCATAAAGAGACCTCTGGCTTCTTTATGTGCATCACAACCTCCAAGGAATAAGGAAGACCTTCAAGTAGATAAGGATATCTCCCTAAAAGTGGGAGGGGTAGATTGTCCTGGGGAAGCTTAAAAGCAGCATTCCTGAGAAAAGTCATAAATGATTTACAAGAAATTTTCCATCAATCTAATATCACCAAATTGTACAAATATTAAAAGCGTCCCAAGTATGCAGCAGGTGGAGATGACAACCAGTGGTGGCATAGCGGCCATCATACAGCTTAGCTGTGATGGATCGTTGCCAAGCAGCTGTGCTGGCTTTAGGACTTTTGCCAGTCCCATCAGCTATGGCTGTGGCAACTGGTTTTTTAGTTTGTTTTGGGTTGGGGTTTTATTTTTTGGTCAGGAGTTTCGTTACAGAGAAATAAAGAAACTCTTTTTGGTATTAAGAGATTGGGATTTTTATTAACACTACTAAATATCTTCCTAAAGCAACTAAACATAAGTGTAAACATTTATCCTGTTTAGTAAGATAAAAAAATTACTGCATAATAAGTGGTTTAACTCAGTTTTTTCAACGAACAATATAGTTTGGTATCAGAGATTTAGAGCATAAATAAAACAGCTTAGAGTAGTTATTTTATTTAATGTAAGAGGTTTTACTTTTTAAGTTGGATTACAGTTTCATTTTGAAAAGAAATGTATCCAAGTGCTAAAACGACTCAGGAGAGGATGAAATTGTCAATCAAGACGTTACTAGTATGGCTCACTGTTAAACTCTCCCTTCCAACCTATCTCACTAAATATTATTCACCTCTAATGTTCCCATAAGTCAGAATCCCATGCTTTAGTCCACATTTTGATAATAGAATGAACTGTAATAAACTGCACTCATCACATAAAGTACTATGCAGAATGTAAGCAGGAGTTGAGAAAATGGTACATTCTTTTTCCTTGATACCATGATTTATATCCATCAACTACCATTCATGTTTAATTTAATTTGTTCTTCTATAAAATGATATCCATAATATCTATATTATATGGATATTATGAGTAATGAATGAAATAACTTATATTAGAGCTATAATTAGCAAAACAGACTAGAGAAATACTAGCTACGGAACTTGTATTTGGAGTTAACTTAATAACATATTATATATAGTAGTATGCACAGTAGCATACATATCTGCATATACCACATTAATAATACCTTTGGGTCAAAATTAAAGCTTTTAAAAATTTGCAATCTAGGAAGCAGAGGTTCTAGCTTTTCTTTCCTGAACAAATAGATACATCGTAGTAAAAATTCATGAAACATTAAAACATAGTTTAGGTTTTGGTTAATGTTGGTTGCCAGTTTGACAGGATTGAGAGTTTTCTAGGTGACAAACAATTTCAAGATGGCTTGCTGAGATGAGCCAGATTCAAAGACAACTTGAGCAAGGACTTGAGACAAGCCCTACATTTTCCCATTATGCAGAGACTGGACAAATGATATAACTAACTCTCTCAGGACTTGACAAAATTAACCCCAAAATTTTCTTTTCAGGATTCCCTAAAGATGTCTTCACCCCTAGAAAGCAGGAAGTAATTTTAAGAAAACAGTTGATTGTTTAATGAGTTATGGATATTCTCATTGTTTATGATGGTTGGTTATAGGTTTTTAATTGTTAATGGTCAGGAAAAAAAGCTGAGCAAGAAGATTAGATTCAGGGGTTTGGTTTTTAAAAAAGAAAAAGAAAGAAGAGAATATAGATATGAGGTAGATCATTGACTTTACACTGAGAAAAAAGATAAATAATAGGATAAATGGGTAGATCATTGAATCTACTCTAAAAATAAAAAGGAGAAGATATAAAAATGACAAAAGGTAGATTATTGAATCTACTATGAAAAGAAAAAAAGAGAATATGTATATGATAAGATAAAAAGAGAGATTATTGAATCTGCTTTTAAAAAGGAGCTACTTGTTTTAAATAGGATAAGTAATGAAATTTTTTGTCTGAGTTTATCAAATGTGACTGGACTGGACATTGTTAATATATATAATGGAGTTTTTCATCTGAATCTGTCAAACGTTAATGAATTAGACATCGTTAATATGATTCTTGACTGCATATATTATATATACTTATTGGATATAATTTTTCTTGTATTAGTTATAAGCTTTTTAAAATTTTAGACAAAAAAGGGGAAATGTTCTTGATATATTGTATACCCCAATAAATTTATCTGGGGGTCAGAGAACAGAACAGCCATAATATTAAACATAGAGGTTAGGCAGTGGTACCATATGCCTTTAATCCTAGCATTCCAGAGGAAGAGATGCGTCTGGATCTCTGTGAGTTCAAAGCCACACTGGAAATAGCCAGGCATGGTGACTCACACTTATAATCCCAGGAAGTGATGTCAGAAAGCAGAAAGGTATATAAGGCATGAAAACCAGGAACTAGAGCTGGTTAAGCTTTTAGGCTTTTAGCAGCAGTTCAGCTGAGATCCATTTGGATGAGGACTCAAAGGCTTCCAGTCTGAGGAAACAGGATCAGCTGAGGAATTGGCAAGGTGAGGTGGCTGTGGCTTGTTCTGCCTCTCTGATCTTCCAGCATTCACCCCAATACCTGGATCCAGGTTTGTTTTTATTAATAAGAACTTTTAAGATTCATGCTACATGCTTGTCTGTAAGAGAGTGTGTAGATGGAATTAATTGTGGTGAGAAGACCCACCCTAAATGTATGTGACACTGTTCCCTGGGATGGGCTCCTAGACAGAAGAGAAAGGAGAAAGTGATCTGAGGTCCAGCATTCTCCCAGATGCTTTCTGCTGTAATACCGTGTGACCAGCTGCCTCATGTTTCAGATGCCAGGACTTTCCTGCCATGAGGAACTGTCCCACTCCAACTGTGAGACAAAACTGTGCTGTGGGATGTTCTGTATGTTAAATGTGTTGCTCTGATTGGTTAATAAATAAAACACTGATTGGCCAGTATCCAGACAGGAAGTATAGGTGGGACAAGGAGAGAGGAGAATTCTGGGAGGAGGACAGCTCAGACAGAGACACTGCCAGCTGCTGCCATGAAAAGCGAGATGTAAGGTACTGGTAAGCCACGAGCCACGTGGCAACTTACAGACTAATAGATATGGGTTAATTTAAGATATAAGAACTAGATAACAAGAAGCCTGCCACTGCCATACAGTTTGTAAGCAATATAAGTCTCTGTGTGTTTACTCGGTTGGGTCTAAGTGGCTGCGGGACTGGTGGGTAAGAGAGATTTGTCCTGACTGTGGGCCAGGCAGAATCAGAAAAACTCTAGCTACACTAGTATCATTAACTTTACTACTGTAAACTACCTATTACAACTCTAATTTCAAGTTAGTAAAAAACTAATTTTATCCTGACTTTTAATCAGAATGTCCAGCAGAATTAACAATATCCACAATAGGTAGACTGACCCACACAGCACTTACTTTATTTATTATAAAGACACAAGTTTGCATTGTTAGCAAATCAGTTTTTAGGAAAATCTAATGTGTATGCATCTGTTTAAAAATTGATCACCTTAAGAGACACAATCAAAACCTAACATGTAGGCATAAATTTTCAAATAAATACTAGCAACAGAACCCAACAACACAGTATAAGATTCAAGTCAGATTATTCCTGCTTCACCAGAGGCCACTAGAACTCCAGGTGGGTCATCTGCCCCAGACCTCCTCCACATTTTCAGTAGCCTGTTGCTAGAGTTTTCTCCAGTCTTATCCAGCCCCACGGACCCCACAACCGCTTATAAAATAATCACTCAGAAACTTATATTAATTAAACTGCTGGGCCTTTGCTCGGGCCTACCACTGACTAGCTCTTACACTTAACTCAGCCCATTTCTGTTAATATATATGTCGCCACATATTCCGTGGCTTTACCTGTTGCCTTTGCATGCTGCTCCCTGGGCGTCTCTCCCAGACTTTCACCTCCCAGCCTCTCTTCTCTGTTTGTCTCGCCTATCCTATACTTCCTGCCTGGCTACTGGTCAATCAGTGTTTTATTTATTTACAACATACAGGACATCCCACAGCACTTGGTTAGAACCTTCTTATTTAGACAAAAGGGGGAGATGTAGTGGGTAGCCGGTCCAGCTTTGACCTGGAAGTACCACCCCCTTTGAGGCTTCAGTAACTGTCACGCCTACAAGATGGAGCTGAGAGAGGACCCCTGAAGACCAGAGATCTGGATGGACCAGCTCTCTTAGCTCTTGGATCCTGGATGCTGGAAGTAGACCAAGCAGAGTTCTCCAGAGAATACCACCGGACTGCGCTACACCTTTCCCAGACCCTGTAGCCTATCCCTTCACTTGTAAGTTACCCCACAAAATAAACCTCCCTTTTAACTATGTGGAGTTGCCTTAATATTTAAACCAATAGTAGCCCCTCTGACTCTATCTCCAATCCCACCTCCCCTCTACATTATATCCCAGCTGCCAATCCGGACAGGGACTCCCTGCTGAACCAGAGACCATATTGGCCACCAGAACTCTAGGTAGGCTGTCTGCCTACAGACCTCTGCCAATGGCTTGGTGCCTGCCTCCACCACCAATACTACCCACAATCCCCTTCCCTCCTTGCTACCATGCCCCTGCTCTCAACTCAGGTGGAGACCCCCTGTTCAACTACAGGCCACACATATCAGAAGATCAACAGGATACAGAAACCAAGGAACAAAACACTCATCTAAAAAAGACGAAAAGAAATCTCTGGTCATCTAAAAAAAGAAATCTCCACCTAGATCTATAATCACCTCAAACCCAGACGCCTAGATGCTAGATTAAGAACACAATCAACATAGCCTTGGCTCTGGGCAGGGTTGGTAAACCAGGCAGCTGTTCCCCAAACTCACCACCAGGATGAGCCTTACAGCCTTGTTCTGGCTAGTTCAACCTATGCAGCAAGGAACAAGGGGCAGAGCTGGTTCTCCCACTTTCTGCCCTCTCAGTTGCCCCACCCACACCTAAACCACCATGGCCAGCTCTACTATGTTGCCCAGTGCAGGGGCCACTCTCCCAAGTGCTGCAGCTGGTGAGGGGCAGAGACAGCTCTTCTGCTCTCATGACCTCAGGGCTAGACTTCCTACCTGCCACAGGCAGTGAGTAAGGTGGTGGAAGGTTAACTCTACCTTGCCCACACCATTATCTGATAGAATATGGTAGAGGAGGGATGAGACCAGATCTCCCACACTCAAGTTCTCAGGACCTGATTATCTGTGCTTACATCAACATGGTCAGCTCTACTGTGCTGCACAGGTGAAATGCAGGGTCCACTTTCTCAAGTGCTGCAGCTGATGAGAGTCAGGACCTGTTCTACCTAGTGTTGCAGCCTAGGACTATGAGTTGACCCACTCAACATCCACCCCATCTATGAACTGCTGGAGCGCATGAAGGGTCTGGTCCTGCAGATCCAAACCTGTAGGATCTCCATGGCACAGCACAACAATAGGATATCCCAGAGGAGTCCTAGTGAGGCCCTAGTATCAATAGTATAGCAGAAAACAGAGGCCTCAAACCAGACTAATGATCTTTTCAATGAACACTTGAAGTAAAGATATAAATGTATACTGTATGACTCACTGTGTCACACTACTGCTTCAACAACAAGATTTTTCTCTTTTCTCTTAACTTTTATTCTATTTTATGTCATTTTGTGGTGAGTGGGAGTGCAAAGGCAGAGAGTAGATCTGAAGGGATAGGAAGATGAATGGGTTTGAAATGCATGATGTGAAAGCTACAAAGAATAAATAAAAAGTTCAAACACACACAAACACATACACAGAGAGAGAGGTGGGGGGGAGCAAGAGCCAGGGCAATGAATCACCATCAGAGTCCAGCTATCCTACTACAGTAAGCCTGAATATTCAAACATAGCCGAAGCACAAGGAAACAACCTTAAAACCAACTTCATGAAGATGATAGAGGTCTTTAAAGAGGAAGTGAATAAATCCCTTAAAGAAATCAAGTAAAAGACGAACAAAGAATTGGAGGAAATGGGTAGATCCCTGAAAACAAGCCAAGAAAGCCAAGAAAAAACAAACAGTGGGAGAAAATCAATAAAACTGCTCAAGATCTGAAAATGAAAATAGAAGCAATAAGGAAAACACAAACTGAGGGAATTCAGGAAATGAAAAATATAGGAATTTGAACAGGAACTACAGAGGCAAGGTTTACTAACAGAGTATAGGAGATGGAGACAGAATCTCAGGCACTGAACATACAACAGAAGAAATGGACACACCATTTAAAAAAAATGTTAAATCTACAATATTCCTGACACAAACATACAGGAACTCAGGAACACTATGAGAAGATCAAACACAAGTGTTAGGAAAACTTTTTGGACACTGTGTGAAGATGTGTGTCTGTTTTATCTCACAAGGCCCCTTCTGATTGGTTTAATGAACAGTCAATAATGAATGGCCTCTAGCTAGGCATGAGAGAATGTCTAGGCAGAGATAAGAACTCTAAGAATCTGAGGTGGTAGATTCACCAACCAGAGGAAGTTGGACATATGATACTGAGGAGAGGTAACGAGCCATGTGACAGAACATAGATTAAAATAAATGGGTTGATTTAAATTTTCAGAGCTAGTTGGGAACAAGCCTAAACTAAGGTCAAGCTTTCAAAATTAATAGGAAGTCTTCATGTCATTATTCAGAAGCTAGTAGTCCAAAGAAAGATCCATTATACCTAAGAATAATAGAAGTTGAGGAAGGAAAAGAATCCCAGCTCAAAGACCCAGAAAACATTTTCAATATAATCGTAAAAGAAAAATTTTCTAACCTAAAGAAGAAAAGCTTATAAACTTACAAGACTCATATAGAACACCAAATAGATAGAAACCAAAAAAAAGTCTCCTTACCATATAATAATCAAAAAGCTAAACATATAGTACAAAGAATATTAAAAACTGCAAGTGAAAAAAAGCAAGTAACATATAAAGGTAGACTATGAAAACTAGACCTGACTTTTCTATGGAGACTGCAAAAGTCAGAAGGACATGGACAGATGTGTTTCAGACTCTTAAGAGATCACAGATGCCTGCCCAGACCACTGTGCCCAGCAAAATTTTCAATCACCATAGATGGAGAAAACAGAATATTTAATGATAAAGTCAAATTTAGACAGTATCTGTCAACAAATTCAAACTGACAGAAGATACTTAAAAAAAACCCTCCAACACAAAGAGGTTAATTGCAGTCTCATACAAACACAGGAAATAATCTCACGCCAACAAAATGAAAAAAAAAAAAGATGGGCACACACACACACACACACACACTACCACCACCCCCAACAACAACAATAAAAAACAGGAAATAACTATTACTGGTCCTTAATACCCCTCAATATCAATGAACTCAATTTGTCAAAAAAAAAAAAAACACAGACTAACAGAATGGATATGAAAACAGGATCTATCTTTCTGCTGTAAACAAGAACATACCTCATCATCAAAGATAGACATTATTTCAGAATAAAGGATTAGAAGAAGATTTTCCAAGCAAATAGACCTAAGAAGCAAGCTAGTATAGGCATTATAATATCTAGCAAAATAGACTTTGAAAAAAAAATTATCAAAAAGGAAAGGGAAGGATACTTCATATTGATGAAAGGAAGGAGATGAAAGGAAAAATCCACCAAGATGATCTCTCAGTTCTTAACATCTATTCCCCAAGTGCAAGGGCACTCATGTTTGTAAAAGAAACATTACTAAAGCTTAAATCGAACATTGAGCCTCATACATTGATAGTGGGAGACTTTAATACCCCATTCTCACCAACGGTCAAGTCACCCAGACAAAAACTAAATAGAGAAAACATTGGAGCTAAGAGATGTTATGGAAAAAAATGGATCTAACAGATATCTATAGAACATTTCATCCAAACACAAACGAATATGCCTTCTTCTCAGAATCTCACAGAACTTTCTCCAAAATTGCCCATATACTCAGTCACAAAGAAAGTCTCAACAGATACAAGACAATTTAAATTATCTGCTGCATTCTATCAGATAACTACAGATTAAAGATGGGTTTCAAAAGCAACAGAAAGCCTATAAACTCACAGAAACTGAACAACTCTCTAAGGAATTACCACTGGGTCAAGCCGAAGTAAAGAAAATTAAAGACTTCCTAAAACACAATGAAAATGAATGCAAAACACTTCTAAACTTATGGGTCACAATGAAAGCGTTGCTAAGAGGGAAGTTCATAGCACTAAGTCCCTACATAAAGAAATTGGAGAGACCTCATATTAGCAATTTAACAGCACACCTGAAAGCTTTTGCACAAAAAGAATCAAGCAGAACCAAGAGGAGTAGAAGGCAGGATATAATCAAACTGAGGGCTGAAATCAATAAACTAGAAACAAAGAGAACAATAGAAAGAATCGATGAAACAAAGAGTTGGTTCTTTGTGAAAATCAACAAGATAGACAAACCCTTATCCAAACTAGCTAAAAGGCAGAGAAAAAATATCCAAATTAGCAAAATTAGAAGCAAAATGGGGAGCATACCATCAGACATTGATGAAATCTAAAGAATCATTAGGTCATGTTTTAAAAACTTGCACTCCACAAAACTAGAAAATATAAAAGAAATGGACAGTTATCTCAATAGATACCACTTATCAAAGTTAAATCAAGATCAGATAGACAATTTAAATCCACCTATAACCTGTAAGGAAATAGAAGTAGTTCTTAAAAGGTTCCCAACCATAGAAAAAAAGGCCAGGGCCTGACATTTCTAGGACAGAATTTTACCAGACTTTCAAAGAAGAGTTAATACTCTTCCATTGCTGGTGGGCTTGCAAACTTGTATAGCCACTCTAGACATCAACATGGTCATTCCTCAGAAAATTGAGAGTTTATCTAATTCAAGAGCCAGCTCTACCACTCTTGGGCATATACCTAAAAGTCACTCCATCCTACCACAAGGACACTTGCTTAACTATATTCATAGTGACTTTATTCATAATTTTAGCCAGAAACTAGAAACAATAAAGATGTCCCTAACATAAGAATGAGTAAAGAAAATGTGGTACATTTATACAATGGAATATTACTCAGCTGTTAGGGAAAAAAATGTCATCATGAATGCAAATGGATGGAACAAGAAAAAAATCATCCTCTGTGAGGCAATCCAGACCAAGAAAAAAAAAACCATGATATATACTCACTTATAAGTGGATATTAGCTTTTAAGTAAAGGATAATCACACTACAATCCACAGACCCAGAAAGGCTAAGTAACAAGGAGGGATCTAGGGAGGACATATGGCTCTCCCTTGGAAGGAGAAATAGAATAGAGTTTTGGGGGAACTGAGGGCAGGTGGGCATTGGAATAGAAGGGATCAGGTCAGGGAGGGAGGGTTGAAGAGAGAGCATTCAGGGAGGGATGACTCGAATTGGGAGGCTTTTGAAAGGTGTTGTAGAAATCTATTACATTGGAAATGTCCTGGAACTTATGACAGTGACCATAGCAAGTACTCCTAGTAATTGAGGATACAGAGCTTGAATTGAACATCTTCTATAATCAGGTAAGGCTTCCAGTGGTGAGACTGTAGCATGAACCCACTCACAAAACCTTTGACCTACAACCTGTCCCATTTGTAAGAAGCTCTCAGATAGGGATGGCCAACCAACCATGACTATTCTAACAAGGAGCCCACAACAGGAGAGGGAACCATGCCAGACACTGCCTGCATGGCCAGGAGCTGGAACATGAATAGCCCAGAGACCTAGAATAGAGCCAAACATGAATGGCAAAAAAAAGGTTAATGAAATGATTCCTAATGATATTCTGAAATACTCATTGATCAGTGCCTAGCCCAATCATCATCAATCATCATCAGAGAGACTTCCTCAGGCAGTAGATTGGAGAAGATGCAGAGACCCATGGTCAAACATTAGGTGGAGCTTGGGGAACCCTGCAGTATAGAGAAAGGAAAGATTGTAGGAACCAGAAGGTTTAATGACACAGGGAGAACACAGCCCACAGTATCAATTAAACAGACCTCAAATGGGCTCACAGAGACTGAAGTGACACTCACAGAGGCTGCATGGGTCTGCATGAGGTGCTCTATGTATGTGTTGTGGTTGTTTAGCTTGGAGTATTTGTGAGACTTTTAACAATGGGAACGGAACTCTTTTTGCCTGCCCTTGGGACCCTTTTCCTCTCACTGGGTTGCTTCCTCCAGCCTAAATATGAAGGTTTGTACTTAGCCTTATTGCACCTTGTTATTCCTTGTTTGTTTGATATCTCTGGGAGGCCTCCATTTTTCTAGAGGGAAATAGAAAAGCAGGGAATATGGAGAAGAGGAGAGGTGGATGGACTGGGAGTTTTGGAGGGAGTTGATGTTGCAGTCCAGATGTATTGTATGAAAGAAGAATAAATAAAAGGAAAAAAGAGATCAAGTGAGATTAATCTCAAAGATATAAGGATGGTTCAACATATGCAAAAACATAACCATGATAAAGTATATCACAAAAAATGAACAAAAAGAGTCTAGAAAAGGTATTTGGTAAAACTCAATGTTTTCATGATAAAAAATGGTGAAAATTAAATATAGAAAGAATGTATCTCAATATTAAGAAAGCATTTAGAGACTGTGGTGGAATGCAATAGGTCACACTTTGGCTTACTCAGCTATTTTTCTACCACTGAGACCCACCTGTCTGAAGATGGTACCACACCCATAGTTGACTAGGCCCTCCTCCAGAAATAAGCAATCAAAAATGTATCCCACAAACATGCTCACTGACTTGTGCAATGGAGACAGTTCCTCAATTGAGCTTTTATGTCCCAAAGTGACTACAGTTTGTGTAAAGTTGACAAAAACTAACCAGTACACAACCCAAACACACCAGCCCCTAGTTATCATTCAGCACTTACTTCAGAGCCTGATTTTCTAAGTCCTAATTCAGAGAAGAACACCTTTCCCTTTGGGCTTCTTCACTCTTCCTCTGAAGCTTCCCACCCCTCTTTGCCATGTGGTATTTGTCTGCCATGTGGCAGCATTAATAGTCTTCCTCTCTTCCAAGATATAGAGTTTGCCTACCTATGGTTTTTCTTCATAAACTGAAATAAAATGAAATCTTTGACCTTCTCCTCAAGCCTGTATCTAAATCATTTTATGAATGAAACTATGAATTCAAAAAAGGAAACTCCAGTTTATCAAGTAGCGCAGAATGCCCATTGTGGGACTCTCCAAAGGTTTTGGTGATAGTAGGCATAGCTTTTTTTGAATATGAACAATAACTTGGCCATTGGGGCACCAGATGGGCATGTGTACACAGGGAATTGTCCAGAGTTTTCATTTTCTAGTAACTAACAAATTATAACTAACCACAGTTCCCGAACCTCACCCAAGGAAAAAAAATACAGCCTAAATTTACCTTAGGCATAGTGGGAAGCTCCAGAAAAGCTTCATGACCCCAAGAGATTAAAATTCTTAAAGCAGAGAAAATTCTTGCTGAGGAAGAACAAAGAGAACCTGTTAGGAGAGATTTTGATGCATACAAAGCTGGAGAAAAGAGTAAGCAAAAGCTGGGTTTGAGCTCCCTAAAAAGATGTGAGCCTTAGTAATGCAAAGCTTCCGCACAGGACCAGAAGAATGAGAGCCATGGTGCTGATAACACCAAACAATACAGTATTCTCCTTTTAAAGTTTTTATTTCCCAGACAGATAAATCCTCCTCAATCAGAGCCATGGAAATGTATTTTAATCAAAACCATACTTGAATTTAAATGAAAGATAACATACAATCAAAACCTTTTTTCTTTCTTTGCAAAACTCATCATTTCTTTGAGGACAAGAAACATAATAAAAGAGCAGTGATTTCCATTCAATTTCTTCTCCTTGCAAGTAAATTTAGGAGAGACTGAACAATTCTCTACCTTTTCATTTTTCTTGCTCCTAATTCTCCAACCTGCTATTTCTAATAATAACAAGATAATATTGTCCCATATAGATTAGAATAAGCAACACTTCTTTAGTGAATAGAATGAATAGAACTTTGTTCTAAATATTGAACTACTCTTCTACTGGAAGGCAAAGAGTCAAATTCCAATTTCAATTATTTGGGAGGTCATTCCAAACTCATCAATGCCAACAGACAAGGGGCAGTCAGTTACCAATGTGAATTCAAACCAAAGAAAAACTATGAAGCTAAAATCTTGTACCAAAGTTATGCAGAGACACCTGGGAATAAATTTAACTTTAAGGAGTCATCTGGCTATTAAACAGAAAATTTTACACATTTACTAAAATATATCTGTAAGCAGTAAGATGAAATACTGCACATGTCAGCTGAAATCCAAGTTTCTGCTCCTAGGATTCACTTGATTTTCTCCTGTTTGAGAGGTGAGTGAAATGGAAAATTTGAGTCATTGGCAAGAGAATACTGTTATAAGTGAATGAAAGAAAACTACAGGGCCGGTAATTGCTCAGACTTGGAAGATGGCTCAGTGGGTGTATAAGTTAGTTTTCAATGCCGTTATAAAACATCACAACCAAATGCAACTTAGGGAAGAAATAGTTTCTTCTGGCTTTGGGTTTCTGAGGAGGAAGAGTGCCATAATGGTAGGGGAGGCACGCACGGCGGCAGCTAGCAGGAGAAAGATGCTGAGAGATCGCATCTTCAAACACAAACACGAAGTAGAGAGAGAGACCTGCAAGGAAGGTGAGGCTATAAACTCTCAAAGCCATCTCCCTATATCACATTTCCTCCAGCAAGACTCTGCCTTCTTCTCAGGATTCTACAACTTGCCACAGCAACACAACTCACCAAGTGATTGACTACATGAGCCTATAAAGAATATTAAACCTGCTCACATGGGCTAATGGCCCTATCATAATGCAAAATGTATTTAACTCAACTTTAAAAGTTCCTACAGTCTTTCAGGGTCACATTTATTTTTTACTTTTAATATTGTTTATTGAAAATGTTTTCATACGATATATTTTGACCATGGTTTCACCTCCCCCACATTCTTCCTTCACAACTCTGTACTAACCCAACTTTATATTCCTCCCCCCACTCTCTCTCTCAAAGGAAAAAAAATCCCATGAAGTAACACCCCCCAAACAAACAAAAAGCAAGAAACATTAAATACCGAAACAAAATCCAAACAATCCAAAGACTAATAAGACACAAAATGCCAAAACAAATCAAAATGAGGCAAAATGCCTAGAAAATAAAACCTAGTTTGTTTTGTGTTAGTCAACTATCATGCTTTTTCAAAATGCAAATTATCTTTTGAGAATCAAGGAAATCTCTTAATAGTGACTGTATGTAAAATCAAAATGCAAAGCACATATTTCCAATAATGATACATTCTGTTTTCAAAAGTGAGGAATAGAGACATAGTGAGAAAATGCTGGATCTCAGCAAGACCAAACTATATTATATTAAACACCAAGTATTTTAGTCCATGTTTGGCATTTGAGACTAATTTAAAGGATAAGATGGCTATACATCTCCAGTTCTGCTGCCTGCAACATACATCTCACTAAGCAGCCTATTCTACTCCCAGTAGACAGCTCTCCTTGGCAGGTATTTCCTGGCTCTGGCATTTCCAACGTCTTGAGGTCACTATCATAATTCATGCCCATGAGCCTGTGGAGGAAATTTCACATTCAAATCATTACAATGGGTAAGAACACTTGCTATCCAGATATGAGGACTTGTTTTGCATCCTTAACAACTAAATTGAAAATCAGGTATAACTGTGCATGCTTTTAATATCAGCATTGAGCAGCAGAGACAGTCAGTTCCTTGGGAACTCACTGTCTACCCTAGCATAGCTTTCAGTTTAGTGTGAGATGCTATCTAAATAAATGAGGTGAAGAGTAATAAAGGAAGACATTCATTGTGGCTTCAGTATGCACATACATGGCACATATCCCCAGACACTCACATGTATGCAACACACATGCACACACACACACACACACACACACACACACACACACACACACACGTACATGCATGCACAAATTAAAATGTAAAAAATCTGGTAAATAAATTAATTTTTTTACTTTAAGGAAGAGAAAAGCACAAGTCATCGCTGCACTTTCTTCCAAATTTTGCCTTAACTCTCTACTTCTTCCACATAACAATCTTGAGGATATTAAATATACCCTGTTCTTTATTTCCCTCTGTAGATTTACAGAAGTATATCCAACAGTCACAAAAGATATTCTTCAGTACAATCATAACATCTTTGCAATTCTTACCCTAAGTTGCTCCTACATTGGATAGGTTTGCAAAAAAAATGTTGAAGGGAACTTCATAAGCATATAAAAAGAAGAATAAAAACTCTTACCAAAGTTCTTAAAGTGGGACACTGTAAGAATCTTGCGATATTAAGTATCTGGACTAATTGTATACTGTGTAATAGTTGTATGAATGCAACAGAAAAGAAATCCCATTGCTGAGTAACAGCACAGACAAGGAAGTAACTTATCAGGTTAACTGGTGGATAGTGAAGTAAACTATTTAATCAAAACTGGTACTGTTAAGTTTTGGGACAAAACACTAAACAATACCAGTGTAATGGATTGACAGAAGTTTTAATATTACTTATTGAATTGGATTTACAGAAAGAAAAAATGCATACCCAGTGACTTAATAAGGTTGACAGCATTATCCATCTGGCCCAAAGAAAATGGGCAATCCACTTTAGCCTAGAGTATATGAAATACTGATTGCTGTGGGATGTCTTTCTGTATATTATGAATATATATTACTCCCATTGGTTAATAATAGTATGTTTCTTTGTGGGACAGTTTTGGAAATTCACTGAGATCCTTTGTGAAAAGCACTTAGAAGAATACCTTGCATACATAAGGTATCCGGTGACATAACTAATCATAAGTTAAGTTCATGGTATGATTTTCCTTAGTCTTCTACAGCTCTGGATATCACTTCATTTGATACTGCTTTCCATGTGTTTTTCTTCTATCTTTTATTGAGGGGCAGGCTAGATAACATGCATTTTGGCATAAGGCCACTATAAAAAACTGTACCTTGTTCAATGCAGCACAGATTCGCAGAGGAAGCACTTGCATTAATTTAGACACAAACTGAGCTCTGAATTTTGGCTAAGCATAATAGGAACTAGTAGTGCTCATGATTGGAGTTATTAGGAAAGGTTTCCTTGGAAAGGTTTTCTCAGCTGGAGCCTGTGACTAAAATAATCTTCCTCCACACGTCTTTGGAAGAGGATCAGAAGAACCCATTTCATCTTGGATGTTGGAAACTTTATCCTCTTTTCTCTTGCAATTAGACCTAAAAGATACTTTTATGGCTAAGTGGGATATTGTTCTCTGAACAGTTTTTCTTGTCAATCCAATGGCTTTGTTTTGATTTTATTCATCCTTGAATTGTCTCCAGTGGTTGGTTTGTCTCTGACTTTGGCCTCTGTATTGCCCATCATATAAGGAAGGTCTTGTTGGATGGATCAACTTCTCTTCCATGCTTGTCCAAAACCACATTGCCTTCTTGCCGTTATGTTTCCTTTGGTCTTTATTTCTCTCTCAACCACCATTTAACGTATCTCTGCCCCAACCTAAGGTTCAAGCAGCATCTCGGTGAATGTGAGTAAAGAATGTAACACAATAGGATAGGAAGGAGTGATGCAAAACATCCTCATCCATCATGGCAAGGCCAGGACACTGCCTTCATCAACTCACTGCGTCTGTGGCTACCTACATGTGATCTGACTAAGATGGACTTGTCCCCATTTCATCATGAATGGGAGAATACCTGAGGCACCATTACTCATTTGGGACTATGTGCAATTAATGTTTGCTGGGGGAGGCCCGTCATTTCTTTATATTCACGGATAAATTTGCCCAGGTTAAAAAAAAAAAAGAAGAAGAAGCTCTTACTTGTGCTCACACAATCAAACATAATTAAACTCAGTGAATCAGAAAAAGATATGACATTGTAGTAGGAGATGGCTTTTTAGAAAAAAGCTTTCGACGTGAGAGAGGATAATAGAGAATGAAAATGCCCCAAATTCTTTATGCACATCTATAGAATTGTCAAAAAATAAAAATAAATAAACAGATTCAGCTATTATGATGAATGTCATGAATAAACCTAAATTGTAAAAATAAAATTACCTTGGTCAGCACAAAAGTTTGAAGAGTAAGTATTTGTCTCAGAAGTCTGAAATATGAGTTATATAATCAGAACCTATATAACTCACTGCACAAAGAAACTTTTCTGTTGTATCTGAGAGCTGCATTAATTTACCAGTATAGAGATATGAATTTAGAAAGCTGTTTGATACTATGCATATTTAACAGATAATAGAAGTAGGTTCACTCCCAGAACCTGTATGCTCCCTAATCATGAGTTCTTGGCTAAATTTACAGTATCTGGCATGTACTTTCTCCTATGAAGCAGGACTTAAATACAATCAGAAAGCAGTTGACTGCCCCAGTTCAAGCCTTTTAGATGCATGCTCAGCTAGTATCTATTAGGAAATACTTGGAAGAAAAAATAAGGGGGGAAATAGCAATGGATGGTTACTTATTTTGTACACAGAACTATGATAGCCAGTAAATCATTTCATCAAATTATTGTAAACTAACTAATGAAAGCTAGGAACATGGACTCACTTTGTTCTCAAGTTTTTGGTGCTTCCATATGTCCAATGATCAAAGTAAAGACCAACACAAGACTGAACTCTGGTCTCCATGGGTGTTTACTTCAACTCCAGTTCTACCACTTTTCCTTGTCCCCTTTCTACAAACTTTTCCTCAGCCTCTTTCATAGGCTCACAGTAGTACTGAATCTCCTTGTTTCTGGATTCCCCCGGGATTCTTTCTTCCCTGCTACCATATGGTAGCCCCTTTCGTGGCTGTTCATCTCAGTTACCAAAGTGTAAGTCCTGGAGCACTGGGCCCCTCATCCTATACCCCATCTTTCATACTCATCAGCTCTGTGCAGAGACAGTGCTGAATAAGTAATTTCAGGGAGGAAAGTTGTGATTGACATTTCCTAATGGTTTTATTCCAATAACCCTAGGGTTTGGTGAGTGCTATAGGCTGATTAGACAAGCTGTATAGAGGTCTCATCTAATTTTCCCATCAAGGGCCAAATGTGGTAGCATTGAACCATTCATAATGTTTAATCCAAACATGAGTTCAGGACTGATAAGAAAGCAACAGTTTTCCTTTTCATGAAAGCCAAAAGAACAAATATTCTGGACATATTAAATTAAAAAAAATAAAATCTTGGGCAGGATTCATAGCCAAGAAAAGTATGACAGAGAAAATAAGTCATTACTATTTGTATATCTAATTGTTCATAAAACCCTGGAGATGCCATCCATGTAGATTTTGAATAATAAAATAGACAGAAAATAATTAGCAAAGAAAGAAATTCTGATTCTATTGAAGCAGAAAAGGAGGAAAGATCATGTATTGAGGTAAATGTTTTTTCAAATATTTGGGTTAAACGAGATTAGCTTTGTGTTCACATTAAACCATTCTAAACTTATAATTTTTAAAAATACTTCAATTTTTGTTTTAATCATTATACCATTTATTTTTTCATTGAAACCCATATATTTTTTGAAAGGAGCTACTTAAAACTCTCAAAGAGCTATTATATAGTCTTGTCTCAAATGGAAGAAAATACACAGAATCAAATAAAAATATTTTAAAGTATTGAGAGTATTTATTTAGTTATTTATTCATCCATTTGTGATTAGAGTACTGCCTAGACTTTTGGAATTTAACACTCTAGTTTTGTGTCTCTGGTATTCCATTTATAAGTGATAGAGATAGATAACCAAATCTTTCACTTTTCAAGGCACAATTTTCTCATAGTTTTTATAGATGGATTAATAATAATTTCACAAGCTCTGTTGATATTATTATCCAATAAGATAATAAATGCTGTACTGCCGGGCGGTGGTGGCGCACGCCTTTAATCCCAGCACTCAGGAGGCAGAGGCAGGCGGATCTCTGTGAGTTCGAGGCCAGCCTGGGCTACCAAGTGAGTTCCAGTAAAGGCGCAAAGCTAGAGAAACCTTGTCTCGAAAAACCAATAAATAAATAAATAAATAAATAAATAAATAAATAAATAAATAAATAAATAAATAAATAAATGCTGTACCTGCAGAAATACCAGGTACATAATAAACTAGTAATAGATCTTAATCCTTTTTATCTACTGTGATGAATAATTTCAATAGTCGGTGTGATTGGATTAAAAAGTGTTAGATTAGTGTTTATGGAGGTGTTTTTAGGGACAATCAGACAATCAGTGGATTTTGTGCTAATGGATGTATTTATCCCTTGATACATTCCTAATATAATAGCATTATGGAGAGGTGGTAAAGGATAAGAGGTAGGGAATAGAGGGTAGATGTAAATCAGTTGAGACATGTCCTTGGCACGACATCTTGCTCTGACATCTTTTTGTATACTCTTTTTCTACTTTCTGTTTCTACAAGGTGAAGCTCTTGTGATGTTCTGTTCAAGTACAATGGACTGGGCCCATGAAATCTTGAGCTAAGATAAACAGCTACATCCATTATATTGTTTCTGCCAAGCATTCCTGTTACAGACTGTGGTGGTTTGAAAGAAAATGGCCCCTAAAGGAAGTGGCACTATGGGAGGTGTGGTTCTGTTGGAGGAAGTGTTTTACTTAGGAGACAGGCTTTGAGGTCTCATACATGCTTAAGCCATGCCCAATGAGACAGACCACTTCCTGTTGCCTGCAAATTAGTGTAGGACACTTGGCTACTTCTCCAGCATCATGTAAGCCTGCATTTCCCCATGACGTACCATGATGATAATAGACCAACCCTCTGAAAATGTAAGCCACCTAAATTAATTAAATTAAATGTTTCTTCTTTATGAGAATTGTGGTGGGAATGGTGTTTCTCTACAGTAATAGAAACCCTAACTAAGACACAGATACACTCCAGATTCTTAGCAGGATAATCTGCTTTTCCTCTTGGGGACAAAACTCCAGCAGGAGCTTGGGAAATGGTTCAATGGGTAAAGAACTTGCCATATAAGCATGGGGACCTGAGTTTAACTCTGTGAAATCCCTGTAAGCCATATCTTTAATCTCAGAACTCCTACAGCAAGATAACAAAGTTGCAGTCAGGAGAATGCCTGGAAGGTCATAGGTAGTTGGCCTGGCATACAAAGCAGTGACAAACAAGAAAATCAAGGATAAAAATGGATACCCATGGTTGTCTTCTGAATTCTACCTAGTATATGTGTGCCCTATTTCAATGACATGAGCACATATATACAAAAACACATCTTACACACACAATGGTAAAGGGGGAAAAACAAAGAACCAACTCTACCAGGGGCATTCACCTAGGCCAAGGCTTCTTTATTTCAGATGGTCTTTGCCTGTGCTTAGAAACTATAGAAGACAGGTACCTAGTGGAACTCTCTGATGGTGTGGGAGTGGTATACACAAGTGCATGTGGGCACATGCCTTTATATGCATGTGTAGAGGCCAAAGAAGGACAATGTGTGTCCATTTCTGTTACTCGTTACCTTATCTCCTCGAGACAAGGTGTCCCACTGAACCTGGAGTTAGCCTAGGGTCCTGAAAGCCTCAGTTATCTTCCTGTCTCTAACCCTCATAGCATCAGATATATGGAACATATATATTATGTATATGGAACCATGCTGGGCTTTCAATGTGGGCTCTGGGGGTTTGAATTCAGATACACATGCTGTGCAGCAAGCATTCCTTCCTTCTGAGCTGCTTCTGTGGGGCTGTGATGGGATGTTAAGATAAGATAGTTTACATTCATTTTATTCTGGTATCTTACAGACATCTACTGGGACATTTTCATCTTGCTGCTGAAGAATCTTAGCTCCCCTCATCTACCCTATTGGATAAAGCATAATAGAGTCCGCCATAAGATTTTTCTCCCCACACAAACATATGAAATCTCCACAGTCCTCAAATCCCTCAGACATCAAAAACCTAAACACACTCTTGAAGTCATGACAAGCTGACCACATCAATAGTCTCCTGGGCCTGTTGCCAAAGATGACAGCTTCCCCTGGAGAGGCAGGACACAGTTAGATCCCAGGACACAAGCTGTTTCTGTTCTCTGAAGCATAAACTCAGCAACTGTTCTTGATTTCTGAGTGAGTAACCTCTTTCACTCTCCTCAGTAACCATATGGTCCCCAAACACTAGGACCTCATGCTTGCTCTAGAGCACTGGTTCTCAATCTTCCTTGTGCTGCAATGCTTTAATACAGTTCCTCATGCTGTGGTGACCCCAAACCATACAATTATTTTCATTGCTACTTGATAATTGTAATTTTGCTACTGTTATCAATAGTAATGTAAATATCTGGGTTTTCTGTTGTTCTTAGGTAACCCAACCCCCAATGGGGTGATGACCAATAGGTTGAGAACTACTGCTCTAAAAGATGGTGGGAATTAAAGGGTAAACAGTAGCTGTCTTCAGAGACATCTTTTTAAATTTTTCTGAATGAGTTAGAGGAATGCATGTACATGTGCATACACATGCAAAGAGAGGTCAGAAAACAACCTCAGGCATTGTGATTTAGGCATCTTCCACCTTTATTTAGACAGGGTCTCTCAGTGACCTGGAAATCACCAAGTAGGCTAGGCTGGCTAGCCAGAGATCTTCAAGCATCTGCCAGTGTCTCTTTTCTCAAAACTAGGATTATAGCATGCCATAATGGCAGGCATATTTGTTTAGTTTTGGCTACTTCTTCTTTTAAACTTTAATTCTTTTAATTTTTTTGAGAATTACATGTGTGAGTACTGTGTTTATATAATTTCCATCCTTCCCTCTACCCACTCCAATTCCTCCCTATCCCCCTCCAACTCTTCCTGTATTCCCCTCACTCATGCTCAATGTCATGATCTCCTTACTATTAACACACACACACACACACACACACACACACACACACACATTTATTTATATATGTATGTATGAATATATGTATGTATGGATGGATGGATATCACCTAGTCCATTTAGTGTTGCTCCTGTGTTTAAGGTTGATCACTTGTGATTGAATAAATTATCAAGGGGCTTGTCCCTGTAAAAAACTGATTTCCCCTCTCTCAGCAGCTATTGAAGATTGGTAATTTTTCATCTAAGGAGTAGGGGCTCAAGAGTTTCTCCCAATCCACATTGGCATGTCAACTGGCGTGTTCATTATACAGGTCTTGTTTAGGCAATTTTATTGATGTGATTTCACAGTTGCACCTGCCCAATCTTGTTTCAAAGTCACCATCTCACAGCAGATGTCTGGAGACATCCTTTGGTTTACATCTCCTCTTCTCAGATCACTGAACTCTTGTCCTTTAGTTCTTTACCTGGCTGGGAGGGTCAGAAGTTGCTGGGAAAATTCATGGCATTGTGTGTAACTAAAAAGGGGACTGCAACTCTGTACTGATCATCTTGAAACATAAGCAATTGGTGTCATAACTGAATCTAAGGGACCGTAATGGTTAGTTTTAACAGATGCAACCTATAATCACCTGGAAAGACAAGATCAATGAGGAATTATCTAGATTAGTTGGGCCTATGAGGGATTTTTAGATTAGGTTAAATCTAGAATGTTTATTGTACCATTTCATACACTGGGTTCTGGATTCAATAAAAAGAGAGAGAGAGCTGATCACCAGCATGCATAAATTCATTGTTCTGTTTCTGATTGTGGATGTGATGTTGTAGTGGGCTACTGAACTACAGTTATGTTGTCTCATTGAAAGTATTTCTAAGTATACTTAAAGTGCTAAAACTATCTTGGGTAAAACTGGTCTCTGGATTGTTTGGGTAGGAGCTCCATCTCAGCCCCTGGCATCCATATACCCAAAGAGTCTAGAATGTTCTGGTGGAAGATCTACCTCAACTCCCCTTCCCCATCTCTTTCCCCAAAGCCTGCCCCTTCAAAGCCTGCCAAACACAGCTCCTCTCCCAGAAAGTTTCAAGACCACTCCCACAGGGTATTTAAGCTGCATCTCAGAAAACAGACACATGGGTTTCTGGTCTCTCATCCCTGTCTCCTCTCTGGGGGCTGGAGAATCACCTGGGAATGCTTTACCCATTAAACTGGGGCTTTTTGCAATTCGGACTGATTTGGTTTGATTTGGATTGCTGCATCGGCATAGAAGCTTATTGGGGTAGAAAAACTTATCATAGACCAGACATAAATTCCTAAGGCAAACTAATTTCCTAAACCATGTTACACTGAGCTAAAGGTTAACTGCCTGACCATTTAACTGTTATTTCTCTGCTTCTGTAAACAAGGCTTGCTTTTTGCAGATGTCTAGAGCTGCCTGTCTGTATTTGTCACAATTTTGTTTTTTTTTCCCTTAAAAATTCAAACAACCTGGAGGTAGAAGTTAATTCCCACTAATCTGTTTGGGACAATTCTGCTGACAGATAACAAAGACTCCATTCTACTCCTTCTGGCCTCTTGGGAGTTTTTCTCTTCAGGTAACCCATAACCATGTGACAAATATCATCAAGCTCCTGCTTCTATGACTTCCTCTCAGTGATGAACTGTAATCCCGAACTATACACTAAAATAAACAGTTTCTCACCTTAATTGCCTTTTGTTTTTCATGTATTTTATCACAGCAATAGGAAGTACGACAGGAAGGAAGGGTGACTTTTGACAATCAAGGTTCATTCAGTTGATACTAGCCAAGATTAATGTAATAAACTTGTGCAAGACTCTTTGGGGAAACCAGTGGTAGAGGAGGAGGTTCAATGTTGCTGTAGTTTCTCCATGTAATTTTTGCATGTATAATAAATTATGAATCAAACACATTGGAGAATTTTAACCTAAAAGAGAAAGAAAGGGAATTTACTCTTGTCCTTCCTTATTTACCACTCTCTATTCATAAAGCAAGTTCAGCTATGTTTTAGGTAGTTTTGTCAATGAAGTCTATTCCATGGGGTAGGATGACATTGATTATAAGGTGGCCTACAACTGGTTCAGCTTGGAGAACACACACATCTTTTCCAAGAAAGTAATAGAAAGATAAGGAGAAATACTCAGCTATTCTCTTTGGGCTCCTTCTACACTTCTCTGCACAATACAGGCCTCTTCCATGGAAAAGACCATGGGGATGAGCTAATTAGCATGGTGATTGTAGAAGGTACTTCTGTGATTGTTTCAGCAAAATCCATTTATTTTATGGCCCAACAAAATTCGGTGTGCAGTGGTAAATAAAACCATGTGGACTAGACGCTAATGGGCTCCATTTGCAGCCCAAGATAAATTAAGGAAGAGAAAGAAGAAAACATTGTGCAAACAGAAACAATATATTTTTGGCCTCTGATGATGTCTGCTTACATTCAGCCCCCACTTGAAAAGCAATCCTCATTTGAAAGCAAACTTAAAAAAAAATTCTCTGTAATACAGATGGACTTCATGTGGTTGGAAGCAAATGTGCAAAGGTACCTTTGTGCATTAAATTGCAGTGTTGACTTCTGCACTTGAAATTTCATTTTGTCATTTTTAATCACAATGAGCAAATGTCATCCTTAATAATAACCCTCTGCTCCTCTGTAATGCCTTTCAACAGAGCACTTGAAAGTGCTTTTGCAAATATTAATAAACCTAGATCCGAAACAACTCCCAGAGTGGCTGTTTTGCAGCTGAAAAGAAGCCCAAAGTCATGGGGTGACTTTGCTAATCACACAGGAAACTGAGTTTGGGACAAGAAACAAAGGCTGTCATTTTGGCTTATGTCAGTCTCACCTTTTTTATATTCATTTTTCACCTAAACCCAAATCTCAAGATGTGAGGAATAAATGGAGAATTGGTCTCTGGTTGAGATTTTGTTTTTTATTATAATGTTTACTCAAATGCACACCTCTCTCTCTCTCTCTCTCTCTCACACACACACACACACACACACACACACACACACACACACATATGTATATCATCATTAATCAGCTTCGTCTTTGCTTTCTATACTCAGATGCCTGATGTCTAGCTAATAAATTAATCCTGATTTATTCAGAACCAGACTCATAATCCCTTCTCCTGAATCCTGTTCCTGATACTTCCTTTCTGGAATTTTATCATAAGTAAGTTAGATCCATTTTCTAGGTGCATTTGTTTATTTGTTTGCTTATTTCTTTGATTATTTATTAATTCATTTCCACCACTAAACCTCCTCCCAGCTTTTGTGATTTCTATCTTCCTCTGTGTATCTCCCTTACAATTAGGTTTGTTTGTTTTTCCTGGTTGTATGTGTATGTGTTTGTGGCTTGCATGTGTGTGGACATGGAGATATGCACACTAGTGAATTCACAGGGGGAGGCCAAACAGAACAGAAGGTATCTTTCTCTATTGCTGTCTTTCTGATTTTCTTGAGACAGGGTCTTCTACTGAAACAGAAGCTCACCTCACCATTTCAGTTAAGCTGGCTGGCAATTGAGCTCTCAGAGTCTGTTCATGTTCGTCACTCAACACTGGGGGTACAGGCACACTCAGTCATAGCTGGCTTTATACATGGGTTCTGGGGATTCACATTCAGATACTTCTGTTTTCAGAGCAAGCAATGTTCCCTACTGTGATATCTTTCCAGCCCTAGTATTTTCTGTCTCCATCACTAGAATGTAAACATCTTGAGAACAAAACTGGCATAGTGAAAGGAACACATTTCTTTATTCAACAAATGTTTAGCAGCACTCACTACATTATTGTGGTGTCCAATCTACTGGGAGAATCCTAAGATTTAGACTTAATTCAAATTTAGATTAAATGAATTTTTTCTTACTGCTACCAGAAGAACAGCAGCCTTAGAGCCAAACAGCATGCTGTGCAGAAGGGAGGTAAGGAAGGGTTTTAAGAGCAGACATCAGAAAGGTGTGTATTACAACTATCCATGGAATCCACGGATGGGCAGGAGAATTATTTTACTTCCCTCAGTTGTTTCTTACTTTCTAGCTATTTTATTAAATAAGACCATTTAATCCCTTTCCCATGGTGATGAGCAAGTTTTCAGAAGCAAAAGTAGCTGTTAATACATTACAGCCAATTGTCTCATTCTTATCTCACCTGCAGGCCACTAGGATCTCCCAGGCATTCCAGAGCAAAAGGTCAACGGCCCTTAAGGGATGCCTGGTGCCATATTATGGTTCTTTAGTCATCACAGGGGACCTCTATTAAGTATTACTCATGTCTGAGCACTCCAATGACTGGTATAGAGTATCTATTTCTAGGCAGGCAAAAACACAGTACCATCAAGTTAAAGCTGGTTGTCACAGCCCCATAATATAAATAAATATGGATGATTTTAATGCCAACTTGCCATAAATTAGAATCACTTGAGTAGGGAGTCTCACCTAAACAATTGTCCTGATTGCCTTGACCGATGTGGGAAGACTCATCTCAATTGTGGGTGGCACCTTCACATTTCAGAAAAAAAAAAAAATTCTCACCTTTTCCTTGCTTGGCCTTCATCTTGTTGCCTGAGTTTATTTGCCCTGCTGTTGCTGCCACTGCCAGTTTCTTCACTGATAACCGAATCAGCGTTTCCATCAGGAATAGGAGCCAGTGACTCCCCAGGAACTTTCTAGGCTCCCATTGCCAGATTAGAACTACTGAGGCACCCTGACATAGGAACTGAGTAGTTAGTTACTGACCAATGAGAGAAAGCTACTCTGGGACTACTCCAGCTGTTGAGGAACAGCCTCAAGGATTGAGTACTGGTTCCCAGTGATTTGGCTGTCTTTGTCATTTTAAATTGTAATTAAAAAATTTTGATGTGCATAGAAAATTTTGGCACCAGAAATGGTTCTGGAGAAACAGAATTGTAAGGATGACTTCTTCTAGTGGGCTTAGCGGGATCAGCAACTGGCTCTTGAGCTGGCTAGAACCTATCTATAGTCACTGAAGACTTCTCGGAGAGTCTGAGAAGAATACTTAGTGTACACCGTTTAAAGAATTTAATCAAGATAAAGGCACTTGATAATCCTGATTTACCTTCTTTGAGGTGTAAGAACTTTAATGAGTCTATACAAACATCTGAAAATTTGTCAAAAACTAAAGAAAATAACAATTCTGGTTGGTTCCTTTTAGCTTCTTTGAACAAAGTTACAAAAAGGGAACTAAATATTAAAATTAAAATTGACTCCAGATGTACATAAATAATCTAAAGGTTTCTAAGTATACAATAGAAAATAGTCTTATCTCCTGCAGCCATAGAGCTCAAATTGCATGACACTATATCCAAGGCCTCAGTATGTAGTTAGGTGAACTATAGTGCAAATTTAATTGCTGGCCTTCCACAGAGTCTCAACAACTAAGGTAAGAGCACTAAGGTAACAACTAAGGTTGGAAAAGAATGGCATCATGTGCCTTGAGATGGTTTGGTGCTGTGAGGAGGTATGGGAGGATTCTAAGGAAGTTAAGAGCTTTAAATCCTCAGACTCTGATGGTCTATTCCACTTGAGGAAGTAGTCTTTTTTCTTATCTATTTTTTTTTATTATCTACAGTAGCTGCCCCTTAAGCAAGGGCTGTCCTAATCAGAGATTGCAACTCTGCTTCTACCAGGAATGGTTCCAAGGGCTGCAGCCTGAGGGGAATCTGTTCCCTCAGGCACTGACTTTTTCAAAGTTACTAAGAGAAACTTTATCTAAATCTAAAGAACTCATGATTCAAGGGTTGAGATGGAATCCTGCTCACTCACAGAGGCTGAATACCAAGTAGCTAACCTTCTCCCTTTGCTGATGTCTTCCAAAAAACCCAGTGTCCTCTCAGCCTTCACTTAAAATAGCCTTGCTACATGTGGTTCCTCCCTACCACTTCCTGTGAGCTACTTACTGACTCAGCCTCCTGCTCAGAGATTGATTTTATTTAATCAAACACATCTTTGAATTGTTCAAAAAAGCAGCAGGAAAAAATGCAAAACACTTTTTAAAATAATATTCTACAAGTCTCCCCACCCTTGGCAGATAATGCATCTGTTACCCTCCCCCAACACCTGCTGTGTTGCCCTTTTTGACTTTGCCTAAGAGAATTAATCTGTTTTTCTGTGTGGAACAAGCCAATAAATGGTACTCCTCCAGGGCATCTGTATCCCTGCAATTGTTTGGTAGAGGAAGGAAGCTCTGGAGTTTGAAGCTAGCCTGAGCTACATAGTAAGATACTGCCATAAATAAATATAGGTAGATAGATAAATAGATGACAGATAGGTAGATATAGATAGGTGATTGACAGACAGACAGACAGATAGATAGATAGATAGATAGATAGATAGATAGATAGATGATAGATAGATAGATAGATAGATAGATAGATGATAGATAGATAGATAGACAGATAGATAGATAGACAATTAGAACTAAGACATGAGATTTTAACAGATGTCAGCATTTGCTTTCTAAGTCTATGAAAAAACACTGTCCTGAAGCAATTTTGGAGTAGGGAAGGGTTTATTGGTCTATGTATGCAGATCACAGTCCATCACTGAAGGAAGTCAAAGCAGGAACTCAAGCAGTGCAGGAACCTGGAGGTAGGAACTGAAGCACAGATTAAGCAGGAGCAAAACCCTCTGGCTCATTTCTCAAGGCTTCCCAGTTTGCTTTTCTATAAAAGAGTGACACCACCTGCAATGGATCCATGTCCCACATGAAACATTAACCAAGAAATGTATCCACAGGCTTGCCTACAGGTCAGTATGGTGAGAGCATTTTCTCCATTGAGGTTTCTTCTAACTCTAATTTGTGTCAAATTGACAAAAAATTTAGCCAGCACAACAGGATGTAAGTTCTGTTATATCAGATCCACTGGGTGAAACTAGAGGCTTAGGCTCAATTCAAATCTAGATTAAATGAATTTATTCTTACTACTGGGGAAGGATGGCGGCAACAGAGCCAGTACAGCACACTATGTGGAAGGGGGCAGGTTAAACTAGGATTTAAGGCAGATGTCAGAAAAGTGGGTATTACAACTATCCACGCAATCCACAGATAGGCAGAAAAATTGTATTATTTCCCTCAGTTGTTTATTGCTTTCTTCTTATATACTAATACAAAGACCATTTCATTCCTTTCCCACAGTGATAAGCAAATTTTACACAAGCAAAGACAGCTGTTGATGCGGTACTGTTGTTTCCTCTGAGAAAGATACATTCTATGCTTCAGGGAAGTGCCTTAGGCAGGAAGGTGAGCAATTCAGAATAGCTTCAGATATTCCCTGAAATGAACCAGGTTCACTGCGCCTTTCTCTGTCAGAATAAAGAAGCTAAGCTGCTGTAAGTCACTCATAGACAAGCTAAGATACAAGGAAAGCAAGCGAGGAAGACCTTGAGACTTGGCCTGAAAGAAACAGAAATGACTCAAGCTGCCTAGAAGAGGCTTAGGTCAACTTAGAACTTGGAAAGGATATTCTCCAATCTGTTGATATGCCTGCAAGCTGTGCAGTGTGCTCCAGATTCCCAGTTTTTGTGAGCTGTCACCCATATTGGAATGGACTTGGTGATGCTGCTATCTCTCCATCATTTCTGCTCCTATAAGTTACCTTCACCCATATGCCTGTAAGTAACCCCAGTAAAACTCATCTGTTCACCAAATCAGACTTTGGTGACATCCATATTTGGTCTGTCATAAGCTCCATATCTGGGGTGAATAGATGTTTTGTGCTGCATTTCCCCTAGAAAAATCTTGTCATTCAACAATCTTATACTTATGAATAGGTTTCACTAACCTTGACATAAAACAGTAATAACTTTAAGTGTGTAGAGGAAATCTTTCCTATCTTTTACTACTTCATCATTTTTTATAAAAAGAAACCCATTTTTACATTTATTTAATTATTCATTTATTTACTTTGTGTATGAACATGTTATAGTGCATGGAGTTGGTTCTCAAATTGTCAGACTGAAAAGCAGATGCCTGTGCATGCAGAGCAACTTCACTGACCCCTCTTCTCATTTTCTTACAAAGATAGTGTCCTTCAGACCTTAGATAGGAAATACTGTCTATCAGCAACATAAAAGTCTTCTTTAGAACATAGAGTTCTTATCTAGAATAGAGCCAAACTGTGTTTCATAAGTTTTAACACAAATAGTAGGAGATATACAGAGCATATCTTCCATTTTTCTTTCTATTGAAAGATAAAGAGGTGGCACTTCCTATATAAAATCTAGAACCTCAGCTTGGTGTGTTACTTGAGGCCACCATATTAGTCAGAGAATAGCTTGGGCTTGTATGGTGATATTTTAATTGTATTGAAATGTGATTTTATTTGTATGTTAATAAATAAAGTTGCCTGGGGGTCAGAGCTAATAGCAAGCCATAGCAGAAACTGGGTGGTGGTGGTGCCTGCCTTTAATCCCAACTCTTGGGAGGCAGAGCTAGGTGGATCTCTGTGTGTTCAAGGATACAGCCAGCATGGAGACACACTCCTTTAATCTCAATACCAACCATAGAAAACCTGGAGGTCTGTACAGACAGGCAGTGATGAGGAGGTCATGTGGTTGGGTTTACAACCAATGAGAAGGCAGAATAGAGAGTCTGTAAAAAAGACAAACAGATAGGAAGTAGGTCTCTTGCTGAAGAGGACAGCAGCAGCAGTGAAGGGTAAGGTTTTTAGCTCTTAGCTCTGACCACTTGGGCTTTCATCTCTGCATTGGCTCTGTGTTTTTTTTATTTAACAAGACAGTTACATCTACAGGCTTGTTTTAGTTTTCCATATTTCAAAATACAAGAAAGGGAGGATAGGTCTTATAGACCCATGAACATTACAGATATTGGTTATCCTCCAGAACTTAATGGTAACACCCTATTGATGAAGACACTACATAATTGAGCCCTGGTATGTTGTGGTAATTCATTCCATTCAACCAATGACTTTTGGGATATCTGACCTGATGGGCATGGTCTTGTCTGCATATGTGACCACTTAAGAGGAGAGAAGTGGGGGGTGTTATGTTCTCTCTTGGGTATTAAGAACCAGGTCAGGTGGCATGGAGCAGCTTGCAGTTGGTTCCCATCACTCTTTGGCGGAACACAGGTCAAGGACAGCTGGATAAGTGGTGGTGTTTATTTTGTTCTGTATCTGTGAGTGTATTATCCCCATTTTGTATCTTAATAAATTCTTAAGATCCTTTAACTCTTGTGGGTTCATATAATACTGGGTCATGAAGAAATCTAACTAGTGCTCACCTAGAAGTTTTATCCCTACTGGCTAGCATTCATAGTGCTAGAAGGTACGATACATGCTACCAGGGGAAAAAAAGTCCTCATTAGTTTCAAACAGCTGTAATCCCCAAAAGCTAAAATAAGGACCTGTATGGAAAGACATGTTCATTGGTATAATAGTAACACAGATGTTATGTGAGTAACCATACATATCTTAAAATTAGATTTAAGGTCTGATCTATGAGATGAAACTTATGCTAGAAACTGTCAATGTGGCCAAGTACCTGTGAACAGATAGTCATTGCCCTTAGTGAGAGACTTAATACTATTATTCTACTAAAAGTACATTATATTAAATAGCCTCTAATAATTTATTTCAATAACCAGAGACAAGTGCATTATGCAAACTTCATCAGAGAAGCTTCTGATAGTAGATGACAGTTAACACAGAAACCCATAACCAGTCAACATGAAGAGAATAAGAGATTTGGATCCATCCTCCTAGATCACAGCTGCTCACTGAGACATAGACTCCACCAGCCCCCAGTAGAACAAGAGGTGAGTCTGTTCTTCTAGCTGATCATGCCAGCCTCTAGGCTTTGGACCCAGAGGCACAAGCTGTGCCCCCACACTCCCAACCATTGAAGTCCCAGTTGCAGACCAGCAGGCATGACTCCTACAGGCAGGCTAGACAACCACCATCCCCCACCAGACTCTGCAACCTACAAGCCCCACACCATTCCCCAAACCCACCCATCCTCCAAGATCACAGCTCCTCCCTGAAACACAGACTCCACCAGCTTGGAATGGACCAAGAGCTCTGAGTGGACCAAGAGTTCACAGCTCCTCCCTGAGACACAGACTCCACCAGCTCTGATTGGACCAAGGGCTCCCATTGGAACAAGAGTGCAGATGAACCTAAAGAAGCTCCTTCAGACACAGACACCATTTGCACTGACTGGAGGAAGAGATGGGTAGAAGACAGTGCAAAAATACATTCAACAACATAAAGAGCAATATGGTACCACCAGAACCTAGTGGTTCTACATCAGCAAGACCTGAAAATTCCAATGTAGAAGAAATAGAAGAAATAGACCTTAAAAATGACTTTAAGAAGATGATAGAGTTCTTTAAAGAGGAAATGAAAAATTCCCTTAAAGAAATTGAAGAAAACACAAAAATTGGAAGAAATCAATAAGTCTCTTTAAAAAAAATCAAGGAAAAGCAATCAAACAGGTAAAGGAAACAGTTCAAAACTTGAAAACAGAAATAGAGGCAAAAAGAAGGCACAAACTGAGGGAATGATGGAAATGAAAATCTGAATAAATGAACAGGAATTATAGACGCAAGCATAACCAACAGAGTGCAAGAGATGGAAGAGTAAGTCTATGGCAATGAAGATACAATAGAGGAAATAGATTAATCAGCCAAAGAAAACATTAAAACCAACAAATGCATAACACAAAACATCCAGGAAATCTGGAACACCATGAAAAGACCAAACCTAAGAATAACAGTGATAGAAGAAGGATAAGAACACCAGCTCAAAGGCATAGAGAATATATTCAACCAAATCATAAAAGAAAACTTTCCTAACATAATGAAAGAAATGTGTATGAAGATACAAGACACTAACAGAACACCAAATAGACTAGATCCCCCAAAACATCCCCTCACCACATAATAATCAAACCACTAAATATACAGAATAAAGAAAAAATATTAAGAGCTGCAAAGGAAAAAGGCCAAGAAATATATAAAGACATCAGAATAACACCTGACTTCTCAATGGAGAATCTGAAAGCCAGAAGGTCCTGGACAGACATTATGCAGACACTAAGAGACCATGGATGCCAACCCAGACTATTATACCCAGAAAAACTCTCAATTGCCATAGATGGAGTAAACAAAATATTCCATGATAAAACCAGATTATTTAAACAATACCTATCCACAAATTCAGTCCTGTAGAAAGCAATAGAAGGAAAAATTCAGCCTAAAGAAGTTAGATACACCCATGAAAACACAGGCAATAGACAATCCTACACCAAGGAATACCAAAGAAGGGAAACACATAACACTACCATAAAAAATAACAGAAATTAACAATCACTGGTCATTAATATCCCTTAATACCAATGGACTCAATTTGCTTATAAAAAGACACAGGCAAACAGAATGGATATGAAAACAGGATCCATCCTTTTGTTGCATACAAGAAACACACCTCAACTTCAAAGACAGACACTATCTCAGAGTAAAAGCCTGGGAAAAGACTTTCCAATCACATGGACTCAAGAAGCAAGCTGGTGTAGCTATCCTAATATCTAACAAAAAAGACCTCAAGCTAAAATAAATCAAAAGAGATCGGGAAGGACATTACATATTCATCACAGAAAAAATCCACCAATATGAAGTCTCAATTCTGAATATTGATGCCCCAAATACAAGGGCACCCACATTTGTAAAAGAAGCATTACTAAAGCTTAAATAGCACATCAAACCCCACACACTAGTAGTGGGAGACTTCAATACTCCACTCTCACCAATGGACAGGTCTGTCATACAGAAACTTAACAGAGAAACAAGGGGACTAAAAGATTTTATGGCTCAAGTGGACTTAATAGATATCTACAGAACAGTCCACCATAACACTAAAGAATATACCTTCTTCTTAGCACCCCATGTAACCTTCTCTAAAATTGACCACATGCTTAGTCACAAAGAAAATCTCAACAGATACAAAATAATTGAAATAAGCTTCTGTATCTTATCAGACCACCATGGCTTAAAGTTAGATTCCAACAACAACAAAAATTACAGAATGCCTACAATCTCATGAAAACTGAATAATGCTCAACTCAATTACCAATGGGTCAAGGAAGAAATAAAGAAATTAATGACTTCCTAGAATTCAATGCAAATGAATGTACAACATACCCAAACTTATGGGACACTATGAAAGCAGTGCTAAGAGAAAAATTCATAGCACTGAATATCCATATAAAGAAGTTGGAGAAATCTCACACTAGCAACTTAACAGCATGCCTGAAACCACTAGAACAAAAAGAAGCAAACTCACCCAGGAGGAGTAGAAGCCAGGAAATAATCAAATTGAAGGCTGAAATCAATAAAATAGAAATAAAACATTACAAAGATTCTATGAATCAAAGAGTTGGTTCTTTGAGAAAATCAAGCCCTTATCCAAACTAACCAAAAGGCAGAGAGAGAATATCCAAATTAACAAAATCAGAAACAAAACGGGAGACATAACAACAGACAATGAGGAAATCCAGAGAATCATGAGGTCATACTTCAAAAACCTGTACTCCACAAAATTGGAAAATCTACATGAGGAGGGAGGTAAGGGGAATCTGTGTATGTAAAAATGAATAGAAAATCTCTTAATAATAATAATAATAATAACAATAATAATAAATATATTAATAAAAAATTGGAAAATCTAAAAGAAATGGACAATTTTCTGGATAGGTACCACATACCAAAGATAAATCAAGACCAGATGAACAATTTAAATAGACCAATAACCACTAAGGAAATAAAAACAGTCATTAAAAGTCTCCCAAGCAAAAAAAAAAAAAAAATCTCAGGACCAGATGGTTTCAGTGCAGAATTCTACCAGATTTTCAAAGAAGAGTTAATACCAATATTCTTCAGCTTGTTCTACATAATAGAAACAGAAGCAACACTACCAAACTCCTTTTATGAGACTACAGTTACACTGGTGCCCAAACCACATGAAGATGGAACAAACAAAAGAGAATTATAGACCAATCTCCCTCATGAACATTGATGCAAAAATACTCAATAAAATGTTGGCAAACTGAATCCAAGAACACATCCAAAAAATTATTCACCATGACCAAGTAGGCTTCATCCCAGTGATGCAAGGATGGTACAACATATGAAAATCTGTCAATGTAATACACCATATAAACAAACTGAAAGAAAAGAAGCACATGATCATCTCATTAGATGCTGAAAAAGTCTTTGACAAAATCCAACATGACTTCATGATAAAGGTATTTGAGAGATCAGGAATACAAGGAGCACACCTAAACATAAAGGTAATTTACAGCAAGCTGACAGCCAACATCAAATTAAATGGAGAGAAAGTCAAAATGATTCCACTAAAATCAGGAACAAGACAAGGCTGTCCACTCTCCCTATATCTACTCAACATAGTACTTGAAGTTCTAGCTAGAGCAATAAGACAGCAAAAGGAGATCAAGGGGATACAAATTGGAAAGGAAGAAGTCAAACTTTCACTATTTGCACACAATATGATAGTATACATAAGTGACCCCAAAAATTCTACCAGGAAACTACTACAGCTGATAAACACTTTCAGCAATGTGGCAGGATACAAGATCAATTCAAAAAAAATCAGTAGCCCTCCTATATACAAATGATAAACAGGCTGAGAACAAATTAGAGAAACATCACTTTTTACAGTAGCCACAAATAATATAAAATACCTTGGGGTAACTCTAAGCAAGTAAAGACCTGTATGACAAGAACTTTAAGTCTTTGAAGAAAGAAATTGAAGAAGATATCAGAAAATAGAAAGATCTCCCATGCTCATGAATAGGTAGGATTAACATAGTAAAAATGGCAATCTTACCAAAAGCAATGTACAGATTCAATGCAATCCCCATCCAAATCCCAACACAATTCTTCACGGACCTGGAAAGAACAATTCTCAACTTCATATGGAAAAACAAAAAACCAAGGATAGCTGAAACAATCCTGTATAGTAATGTCACCTCTGGAGGCATCACCATCCCTGACTTCAAGCTCCACTATAGAGCTATAGTAATAAAAATAGCTTGGTATTGTCATAAAAACCAACATGTGGACCAATGGAATCGAATTGAAGACCCTGATATTAATCCACACACCAATGAACACCAGATTTTTGGCAAACCAAAACTGTACAATAGAAAAAAGAAAGTGTCTTTACCAAATGGTTCTGGCATAACTTGATGTCAACATGTAGAAGATTGAAAATAGATCCATATCTATTGCCATGCACAAAACTCAAGTCTAAGTGGGTCAAAGACCTCAACATAAAACCTGTTATACTGAACTTGATAGAAGAGAAAGTAGGAAGTAATCTTGAAAGCATTGGCAGAGGAGACCACTTCTTAAATATAACACCAGTAGCACAGACACTGAGGTCAACAATTAATAAATGGAACATCTTGAAACTGAGAAGCTTTTGTAGGGCAAAGGACACAGTCAATAAGACAAAACAACAGCCTACAGAACAGGAAAAGATCTTCACTAACCCCCCATCTGACAGAGGGCTGATCTCCAAATTATAAAGAATTCAAGAAACTAGACATCCAAATACTGAACAATCGAATTAAAAAATGGGCTACAGAGCTGAACAGAGAATTCTCAACAGAAGAATCTCAAATGACCAAAACACATTTAAGGAATTGCTCATCATCCTTAGTCATCAGGGAAATATAAATCAAAATGACTCTGAGATACCCTCTTACACCTGTCAGGATGGCTATAATCAAAAACACTGATGATAGCTTATTTTGGAGAGGATGTGGAGCAAGGGGAACACTCCTACACTGTTGGTGAAAGTGCAAACTTGTACAGCCACTTTGGAAATCAGTGTGGCAGTTTCTCAGAACATTGGGAATCAATCTACCTCAAGACCCAGCTATACACTCTTGGGCATATACCCCAGGAAGGCTCAATCATACCACAAGGACACATGCTCAACTACGTTCATAGCAGCATTATCCATAATAGTCAGAACCTGGAAACAACCTAGATACCCTTCAACTGAAGAATGGATAAAGAAAATGTGGCACATATACACAATGGAGTCCTACTCAGCAGTAAAACACAACGACATCATGAAATTTTCAGGCAAATGGATGGAACTAGAAAATATAATCCCAAGTGAGGTAACCCAGACTCAGAAAGACAAATTTGGTATGTACCCACTCATAAGTGGATAATAGATGTAAAGCAAAGGATACCCAGACTACAACCCATAGCTCCAGAGAAGCTAGCTAACAAGGAGTACCCAAAGAGGAACAAATGGATCACTCTGGGAAGGGGAAATAGATGATATCTCCATGAGCAAACTGGGGATGGGGGGGCAATGGAGGTTAGGGGATGGGGGATGAGAACATAAGGGAACGGGATGGTTGAACTGTAGCAAAGATGGAGTAGGAGAGCAAGGAAAGAGATACCATGATAGAGGGAGACATCATGGCGATAGGGAGAAACTGGGTGCTAGGGAAGTTCCCAGGAATCCACAAGGATGACTCCACCTTAGACTACTAGCAATGGTGGTGAGGGTGCCTAAACTGACCTACTCAAGTAATCAGATTGGTGAATACACTGTCATCATAGAGCCTCCACCCAGTAACTGATGGGAGAAGATGCAGAGATCCACACTCAAGTACCAGGCCAAGCTCCAGGAGATCAGTGGAAGAGAGAAAAGAGGGAATCTATGAGCAAGGGGCATGAAGATCACGATGAGGAAATGTATAGAGACAACTAAACCAAACTAGTGGGAACTGATGAACTGTGGACCAATAGCTGTGGATCTTTCATGGGACTGGACTAGGCCCTCTGCACAGGCAAGACAGTTGTTTAGCTTGACCTGCTTAACGGGCCCTTAGCGATGGGATCAGGATCCATCCCTGCTGCATGAGCAGGCTATTTGGAGCCCAGTGCCTATGGTGGGACACCTTGTACAGCCTTGGTTCAGGGGAAGGGTTTGGACCTGCCTCAGCTGAATATATCAGGCTCTGCTGACTCCTCATGGGAGGGCTTGCCTTGGAGGAGGTGGGAATGGGGGATGGGTTGGGGGAGAAGGCTGGGCAGCAGAAGGAGGTAGGAGAGGGGTACCTGTGATTGGTATGTAAAATGAACAGAAAATTTCTTAATAATGAAAAAAAAAGAAAAAGAAAAAAGAGTGATTTGGAGTACTTATCCCAAATCTATATGATTCCCATAGCCTCAAGGCTGATGGATCTTCATAGAAGAGGAGGTAGAAAGAATGAAAGAGGTAGAGGTTGTGAATAACTTCAAAGAAATGGTGTTTTCTAGAAACAACAAAGTAGATGCACATATGAATTCAAAGAGATAATGAGAGTATGCACAAGATCTGCACAGTCTCAAGCTGGGCAAAATTTCAGTATGTAGGAGGAGAAATGGGCATGAAGTCCTACGTCCTAGCTGAGGAGCTATTGGTATTTGATTGCTCTGTCTTCAATGGTATGAAAACTGGTATATCAACCACACTCCAGGGCTGTCCTCACACCCAGGAATAATTGGCCAACAAAAACTGAACTTGATAAATTTGAGAGAGGGAGGGGAAAGAGAGAGAGAATGCGAGAGAGCAAGAGAGAGAGAGAGAGAGAGAGAGAGAACAAGAACATGATGGAAGGTGAGGGATATTCTGGGAGGAATTGGGGGATGAGGATGAATATGTTTGACTATATTGTATGAAATTTTCAAAGAATTAATTAAAGTATTTCTTTTAAAAAGAAAGAAACTAGATATAGGGCATATAAAGGAAATTAAAGAAAAAATTTGGCTTAAAAGAATAATGGTACAACTGTTTTAATAATGTTTAACTGTTTATTATACATTTTAATAAAGTATATAATTTCCTTCCTGAATAAACTCAATTAAGTTTCTTTTCCTTGAGATAGCTTTTCCAAAGCCTGATTTCCCTTGTCAAAAAACAAACAAATAAATAAGTAAATAATAAGTAACAAATTTATTAGTAGAGTGCACAGTATCTTTTAACCATTTAAAAAGTTTTAATCCGAAGAAAAGAAAGAACTACTTTTGTAGATATGCTTAATTAAAACTATTGCCAATCATCCTTAATTGACATTCCCACCTCCTCCAAGGCAAGACCTCCCATGAGGAGTCAGCAGAGCCTGATATATTCAGCTGAGGCAGGTCCAAACCCTTCCCCTGAACCAAGGCTGTACAAGGTGTCCCACCATAGGCACTGGGCTCCAAATAGCCTGCTCATGCAGCAGGGATGGATCCTGATCCCATCGCTAAGGGCCCGTTAAGCAGGTCAAATATTAAAACTTTATGATCCAACCAACCTGCAAAAGTCACTTTGCAGATGCTGCTTATAAAACCAAACTCTAGCTATAGTGTGATGGAAAGTAAGAAAAAAAAGTTTAATAATTTGTAAATTTAAAAATGCTCAATTAAGAACTGATAAAGGGCTGGACAGATTGCTTAGTGGTTAAAAGAAATCATTGGAACTGGGTTTGACTCCCAGCACCTGCATGGTGGCTTACAACCATTCATAACTACAGTTACAGGGAATCAAATGTCCTATTCTCACATCTGTAAGCATCAAATAAGCACATGGTGCACATACATACATACATACATACATACATACATACATGCACACATACATGTAGGCAACACACACATAATAAAGCAAAACATAAGTATCTTGAAAATGCTAAAAATTCATTACCTGTACTTTAAGAAAAAACTAAAGAGCTAATGACCTTATAAGCAAGCCCAGTACACATCTCAAACATAATAGTTCTTCAACTAGAGAATAATAAATTCTTAAAGGGCTTGTGATGAATCGTTCGGTGCTATTCTTAAAACCACCCGCAGTCAACAGTCTCATGATGAAATTACTCACAGGTAATTAATTGTCCACAGTAAATTTTTAACCTGGTACCTCTCATAAACAATTTCCAGAACTGCCACTGAAGTTGTTAAAACATTTCCAGGCTGACAGTGTTGTTATTCCACCTGGAAAAAAAAATCTGTCAGAACTGTTATAGGTATCAGTGAAAAGAAATGGGGACACAGAGTAGGGAGTTTAGGGCTTCAGCGTCCAGTCTGTTAGCTCCTGTATGATAATTCTACATGTGTTATTTCATCTCAATTCTCAAAACAATCTCTGAAGTAATTCCTATTTTTATTAGAGGTAGGGAAATTAAAATTTTATTTAATGTCTACTCAGTTAAAAAGGAAAAGCTATAGATGTATAAAGTCATGCTAAAGTAGATACTGAGAAGACCAGGTAAAAGCCATAACAGATCCTAATAACTGTGTTAAGAATTAGGCTTCTCCAGAATCCTCTTGAAACTAGAATAGCAAGCAGTTTCTCAGGAAGCCAAGAACAAAGGGCAATCAATCACCAATGACCTTAACAGTAAAGATGAGAGGAACTGCATGTTGGCCTGAGCTAGCCCCTATAGTGGCTCAAGGTAATAACCAAATAAGGACAGAGCCTGAGACTTGTCCAGGCTTGCCCATAAGTGGAAAAACTATATAGCCTTAACCCACCCCTACTAGCCCTAGTCAACTAGAACATACTAATATGATTGCCACTCATGTAAGCCAATCCTAGAAGGAATAACCTTACTCCTTTATAATTCCATTAGCTGTGTATAAAAGATCCTACAATCTTCTCTTGGGGTTGCCATTTTGCCTTTGTGTCAGATGTGTGGCCCCAGCATTCTGGTACCTTTACTCTCAAGATAATAAATGCTCTTGTTGATTGCATACCTAGATGGCGGTTGTTTGTGGGATTTCTCCAGGACATGAACAAATACTTAAAGCAAGAACTGGCTCATCAAAGAGGGCAGGCTTTGCACATGTCTGGTACCTTCTGTCTTATTGACTGAATCCACAAACAGAAAAAAATTTATACTTCAGACTGATTTACTGTTCACATAATCTTGGGATTTCTCTCTGGCTAACTTTGCATAGCTTACAATTTGAAACTGAAATACCCCCCCCCACACACACACACAGTCTTACATTTGAGCATGTACATGAGAACAACATGTGATTTTGTTTGTTCTCAAATCATCCACTATATTTAAAATGTATAATACTGAGCGTAGAGAGATAGTTTAGTAGTTCAGAGTATTTTCTGTTTGTTCCAGTTAGTTTTTAAATAATCTGATGGAAACTGGAATCACAGCCAGGCAGTGGTGGCGCACCCCTTTAATCCCAGCACTCGGGGGGGGGGGGGCAGAGCCAGGTGAATCTCTGTGAGTTCGAGGGCAGCCAGGTCTATAGAGGGAGATCCAGGACAGGCACCAAAACTATGCAGAGAAACCATATCTCAAGAAAAAAAAACATAAAAAAGAAACTAGAATCACCTGGGAAGAACAGACCTCAACTGAAGAATTGCTTCTATCACACTGGCCTGTGGACAAGTCTGTGAAGCATTTTATTGTGTAATGATTGATACAGGAGGGCCCAGTCCACTGAGGGAGGTGCTGTGTGCAGGGGTCCTAAATTGTGTAACAATACAGCTGAGAAAGCCATGGAGAGCAAGACAAAAAACTGCTTTCCTCTCTGGCTTCTGCCTCTGTTCCTGTTTGAATTCCTGCCCTGTCTTTGCTCAGTGATGGACTGTGATCAGAACATGTAAGTCAAATAAACTATTTCCTCTCCACACTGCTTTTGGTCAGTGTTTTGTCTTAAGAATTTAAAAAAAAACAAAAAAGAAAAACTAGGACAATGCTCTTCCAGAGGATCCAAGTTCAGTTCCCAGCACTGACATGTGCTGGCTGACAATTACCTGTAACTCCACCTCCTTGGATCCAATGCCATCCTCTGGTATCCTCAGGCACCTACACACACACACACACACACACACACACACACACACACACACACAAATTAAAAGCAAATCTTAAAAAAATATAAAATATATAAATAACAATACATAATCCCCCATTTTCCAGATACAGAAGCTGAGTGTCAAAGATATTAAAAAGCATATTCAGTATCTCAAAACAGCAAGTCAATAGAGTCTGGGCTTAAATTTATATGTTTGCTCTTTAAGCCTCACATTATTATTATTATTTTTTAACCCCAGAGAGTGTCCCTTGAAGAACCAAATGAAGCCAGAGCAGTGTCTATCTACCAATGAACACAATCTGGAGTTTGAACAATATCTTGAAAGTATCTCTTCATTCTCATGCTCTTCTAAAGTAAGATTCTATTTTTTTCTATATGAAAACATTTTACATTATTTCTAAATTGTCTTAATCTCTAAATGTTCTAAACTAAAAATTAAAGTAAAACAAGTGCTCTGAGATGCTCATTCCCTGACCAAAAGCTTCCATGGACTCTGTCTCACTATTGTGTCATTTGTGGCTGTTCTACACATGTCCTTGTTTTAGAAACACAGCCTGAACCTTTTTCATCAAAATAATGTGTGCTTTAAGGAGAACTTGTACTTACTGATGACTGAGAGCCACGACACAACCCGCTTTATTTGTAGTATCACTCCAAATAGTATGAATAACAGTGAACCTTTCCTTCTCCCTAAACCTGAAGCAAACTGGAAGAGTTATCATTCACTGCAATTTTACCCCACTGGGTAAGAATTTCAGTCAAACTAAAGCACAGGTAGATCTCTGCTTGGGGTGCTTGCTTTTGAACTAGAAGCTTCGATGTGGTGAAAGTGAAATGGGATGTATATGTTAGAGGAGAAAGCAAGGAGATTATGAGTAGAAGCAATGGATCCATTGCCCTTGTCACTATTTGTATTTTTAGTCTACTGTACATACCCTGAATATGTCACAGTTCCACAGAAAGTTTTGAGATGGATCGCATTTAGCATCACCATTACTTCAGTGGCCTGATGTCATCATTTGCTTACAATACTTTCCTTTTTCATGGGTTAAAGAATGAAGACAGATGTTTTCACAGCTTTTGTTCCTAGGTACCCAATTCTTAAAAGTAATGGAAAGAATATTTGACTCACGGATGTGGCTGAGATAATTCTAAACAATGAAAATCAGGAAAAAGAGCATAAAATTATGTCAAATTCTTCAGTATCTGAAGAACATAAGGAACTCTTAGTA